>CM065392.1:17672500-17757500 GCA_033060915.1 Euryodendron excelsum | reverse complement strand
ATGCCTATTTTAACCTTTTGTCATTCTTGTGCTTGTGGAGGTCACTTTGGAGCCAAAAGAACGGCGAGAAAAGTGCTAAAATGTAGGTTCTATTGGCCATCTCTATTTTGAGATTCATATTCTTATTGTAAGTCATGCGATCCTTGTCAAAATACAGGTAATATATCTCACACGAATGAGATGCCACAAAATCCCATACTATTTTGTGAAATTTTGATGTTTGGGGCATTGATTTCATGAGACCATTTCTTGTATCTTTCAGTTATGTTTATATCTTGCTTGCTGTTGATTATGTCTCGAAATGGGTGGAGGCTAAAGCCACCAGGACTAATGATTCTAAAGTTATTGCAGATTTTATCAAGTCTAACATATTATCCAGGTTTAGAATTCCAAGAGCTCTAATAAGTGATCGAAGTACTCACTTTTGCAATCAAACTGTGGCGACTTTGTTGAGAAAGTACCATGTAACGCACAAGGTGTCAACTTCATATCATCCACAAACTAGTGGACAAGTGGAAGTGTCAAATCGAGAGATCAAGTCCATCATTGAAAAGACGGTCAATCCAAGTAGAAAAGACTGGAGTTTGCGATTGGATAATGCTTTGTGGGCGTATAGGACTGCATATAAAATGCCCATTGGTATGTCACCTTATCGATTGGTATTTGGAAAACCGTGCCACCTTCTAGTTGAGCTAGAACACAAAGCTTACTGGGCTATCAAGAGTTTTAACATGAAGATGGATGAAAGTGGAGAACATAGGAAATTGCAATTACAAGAGTTGGAGGAAATTCGCAATGATGCCTATGAGAGTGCAAGGATTTACAAGGAAAAGACGAAGGCTTTTCATGACAAGATGATTTCTAGGAAGGAGTTTAAAGTTGGTCAGAAAGTTCTTCTATACCAATCCCGACTTCGTTTGTTTTTGGGTAAGTTGTGTTCTTGTTGGATTGGACCTTTTCTTGTTACTAATGTTTTTCCTCATGGTGCAGCTGAAATTCAAAGCTTAGCCAATTCCAAAGTGTTCAAGGTGAATGAGCATCGACTTAAGCAATTCTATGAAGGTTTCCAAGTAGAAAATGTGGAGAAATTGGACCTTGAGGATCCGATTTATACTGATTGAAGAAGAAAGTATTGAATTGAGCCCACGACAATAAACAAAGGCTCTGCTCGGGAGGCAACCCAAAGAAAGTTTATTTTTCTTTTCTTATTTTCGCATTTATATATTGGTTATTTCTACCCTTTCTATGCATTTTACTCTACATTGGGGACAATGTAAGTTTTTAAGTGGGGGGTAGGGGATTAGGTAGTGTTTTTGTGCTTTAATTTGAAATTTAAAAAAAAACAATAACAACAACAAGATTCAATTAAGCTTGAAGAATTCATAACATGATTGCATAAGTAATCTTCCAACTTAGAATTAATTAGTCTAGTTATTTTACTTGAGATTGGAGTGACTGAATTTGGTAGACAAAAGCTGGTGAGATTTTGAGTCTTTAGACTGACACATTCATATCAGTCACTATTTTCTTTCATATGAGATATTCTTCTATGGATTTGTTTCTCTAGAACTTTCCTTGATTCTCTTCGAGGTTATATTAACACATGCATGCATGAACATGATTAAAACCATCTTTGTTATAAGCTATATAAGCCAAATAGCCTACCTTGTAATTAATTTTTCCCTTTGTGAACCCTTTTGAGGTTGATATGTCATTATTGTGAACCCACATTACAAGCTTTAAACCCAAAAAATAATAATGCCTTTACCCAAGCCGTAGAGCTAGTGGAGCATTGTTCATCCTTATGATATGTATAGGTGCGCGAGAAATAAGTGTGGGGGTGTCTGAAATTGTGGTAGGGCTATGGTAGGTGAAAAGGAACGTGTTTTCATTCTCAATTCATGAGTTCCACTGTTGATGTAATTTTGAAAGAGAAAAAAAAAAGAAAAAAAAAGGGAAGAAAAAAACAGAGAAGGGAAGTGATGGAGGAAATTGCTTTTAATATTACAAATTATCCATGTTCATAATTCCTCCTAAAATTCTAAGAAATAGGTCTGTTTATATAGGATTTATAAACAGACAGAAGTTGTTGAATGGAGTGATTGGTTTTACATGTTTTATATATTCAAAATTGAGTTGATTCATTTTTGCTCCACTATTTTCGATGGCTTTTGAGCTACATTCCCAAATATTTCCCATCTTGATCCTAAACCAGTTATAACCCTTAAAAAATCCTTACGATTTGTGTTCTGTATGTGATCTTAGTGGTAGAGAATGAGAAGATATACAAGCCTATGGTAGATCATTTCCATTCGAATGAATTTAAGTGATACACATACTCTTTAAATACATAAGAATAGAGTGTTTATTTCTGTGAGGGTCTACATATTCAGTTTACTCCATCTTTAAGTGGAAATGCTTGCTAAGTGATTGTGAGTTGTTCGATAATGTTGTTCATGATATATTATGATTTTTGAAGAGTTTGGTTATTCTTTGTTGGGACTTTGATATCTTAGAAAAGTGAGTTTGTGTTTTGCCCGAGGACGAGCAAAGGTTAAGTGTGGGGGAATTTGATGAGAATGCAAATGTCATATTTTTCTCCCTTAATGTTTAATCTTTTATACTTATTTGATGCCTAAAGATACTCATTATTCTTATATTTTGACTTAGGGTGCTATGGAATGCCCAGGAAGAAGATCCTAGCTTAAAAGTGACGAATTTGCACAAGATTGGAAGTAGCGTTCGAAGAGGCGTTTGAACGGTAGTAGATGCATTCAAACGCTTCATCAGACTGATACACGTCAAGCTTAGGTTCGAAGAGGGTTCGAAAGATTCAAAGAGCATGTTTTACCGTTTGAAGTGCGTTCAACGTACCGTTTGAATGGTAGTCCGATGCGTTCGAATGGTTAGAAGGGCATTCAAACGATCGTGCATAGTTGCAGAATATCAAAAGCCTATAAAAGCTAGGATTGTTTTGTTTCTAGGGTTGTTGACGTTTTTTGTATTATTTGAGGTTATTCCTTGAGTCGTTTTCATGGCCCTGCATGGCTAAACCCTAAATCTTGGTTGAAGGAGACAGAAACCTCGTAATTAATAATAAACTGTGAGATCTAATTTGTTTTCATTATTCAATTTATGCTTTGAGTATCGAATGTTGTTCTATGCTTATTTTCATGATTGTCTTGTTTAATCGCTAGGAGGCCTACTAGTTTATTAATCATTGCAATCTACTACAGAGTTAGATATCAAATCCGTAATTGTTTGATTCCTCTAATTTGTGAAGCAACTGAGATTTAATGATTTACTGCATTGGAAATTATTATATCTTGGAAAGGACATTCGACTAAATTAAATGCAACCGCGTGTGCTTGTGTTGTTTAGTTTCATCGATCTCTCTAATTCTTAAGGCTGCTGCTAGATTAAACCTTGTGTGCTTTTCTTAGGTTGTTTAATAGTTAGGGTTAATCAGATCACTTGTTTCTGATTAACTACAACTAAGGAGAGATAGGAAAATAGTTCCAACGGTGAATATTCAAAGAGTGAATTGATACGCTTGCATCAATGATCAGTTGTCAATTTCGATGATGCATGTTAACCTAGACCAAGGTTTATTCTGCTAATTGGTTTCAACATTTTAATCTGAATTGTTTCGTAATTGTGATTATTAAAATAGTTTTCATAAAATCCAAAACCCTCCAATCCTTGTACACATAGCATAAAACTAGGCTAAACACTCTTCGTGGGAACAATCCTTACTTGCACTACTACATATTTGTTTTTCAGGTATTTATTTTATTTTTGGGTGCCTGCGATAGCATACAAAATCTCCTTGAAGATTTTTGACTGAAAGCATCAACCACAACATTAGCTCTTTTTGGATGATAATGAATGACACACTCATAATCTTTGATCAATTCCATCCATCGTCGTTGTCTTGCATTCAAATCTCTTTGGGTAAACAAATATTTCAAACTCTGATGATCTATGAATATTGCACAAAGCTCACCATATAGATAGTGTCTCCACAACTTTAAAGCAAACACCACTCCTACCAGCTCCAAATCGTGAATATGATAGTTTTTCTCCTGACTCTTCAACTATCTGAAAGCATAGGCAATAACTCTGCCTCTTTGCATTAATACACAACTAAGACCCTGATGAGAAGCAGCACTATAAATCGCAAGGTCTCCTTTCTCCAAAGGAATAGTCAACACTGGAGCTGTAGTTAACTTAACCTTCAATTCTTGAAACCTACGTTCACAATCCTCAATATGTTCAAACTTCACATCCTTACATGTCAATCTAGTTAATGGTACAACTATGGATGAGAATCCCTGAATGAACCGTCTATAATATCCCGCTAACCCTAAGAAACTTCTAATTTCAGACACATTTTTCAGCTGCTCCCAATTTGTTATAGCTTCAATTTTTTTTTTTTTTTTGAATCAACACAAATACCTTCATCAGAAATTGCATGCCTCAAAAATACCATCCCATCAAGCCAAAACTTACATTTACTGAATTTGGCATATAACTGTCTGTCCCACAAGGTCAGTAATACAAGTCTCAAATGCTCTTCATGTTCTTACTTACTATGAGAATATATCAATATATCATCATTACAAAAGAATCAAGAAAAGATTGAAATACCCAATTCATCAAGTCCATGAAGATAGTTAAAGCATTAGTCATTCCAAATGGCATCACCAAGAACTTATAATGTCCATATCGTGTACAAAAAGCAGTGTTTTGATACATCACTATCCTTCACCTTTAGTTGATGATAATTGGATCTCAAATCAATTTTTAAAAACATCTTAGCCCCTTGTAATTGATCAAACAAGTCATCAATAGGTGAAAAAGGATATTTATTCTTCACCATAACTTGATACAACTGCCAATAATCAATACACAGCCTCATTGTTCCATCTTTCTTCTTAACAAATAAGACAGGAGCTCCCCACGGTGGCACACTTGGTTGAATGAACCCCTGATCTAGTAAATCTTGCAACTAAATTTTTAATTCTTTCAACTCTAATGGTGCCATTCTATATGGTGCAATAGATATTGGAGTAGTCTCTAAAGATAACTCAATAGAAAACTCTACCTCCCTATCAAGCACAATCCCTGGTAGCTCATTTGGAAACACATCTACAAAGTTTTGTACCACTAGGATATTTGACAATTTCAACTCTGATTTGATATTGTTAATCACATGGGCCAAATATCCCTCACACCCCTTCTATAATAGTTTTTGGGCTTCTAAAGCTGATATTAAACACGTTAGAATCACATCCCATTCACTTTGGAATCTGAACTCTAATTCATTTGGCATTCAGAAAATAACTTCCTTCTTAAAATAGTCAATGGATGCCTGACAAGATGATAGCCAATTCATACCCAATATCATATTAAAGTCATGAATCACCAAAGGAATTAAATCTATATTAAGCTCTTTCTTCCTAATTTTCAACACACAATCTTTGTACACTACTTCTACTATTACCACATCCCCAGCTGGTGCAGAGACAAGTAGTTGATGTGTCATAGATGTATGTGGTTTATGTAGATGCCCACTAAATGCAGTAAAAACAAAAGAATGTGTAGATCCAGGATCTAACAATACATAAGCATCCTTATCAGCTATAGATATCATACCTGTCACTACCATAGGTGTTGCCTGAGCATCCCGCTGAGTCATAGCATATAATCGAGCCTGAGACCGTGGTTCAAATGTAGTTCCACATCCATGTTGCATACTCCCAAACACCGCTCTTCCACCACTAGCAACACTACTTGTAAGCATCCCATTTTTGTCCACTTGGCAATCTCCAGCTAGAACTGACTCACATTCAAACCGATACAAACACAGTCAAGACTAAACTAGCTTTCCAGACTCAATTTAGTAATCAATCGCTTCGCAGGCCCGTCGAGCCTAATAGAAGTGAAATGACCAAAATGCCCTTGGAGTATTGCTCTAACCAATTCCAGTTGGCACGTCTTTCTAAAGATGGCAAGTGTGTATTTCAACTTCAATTTTAGCTCCAATTCCAATCTAGACCAGTCAAGCTTAATTTGGCACATCTTTCAAAAAAGTTAATCCCTCAAAAGGTAAGTCCATCTAGTCTAGCACATTTATCGAGAAAGCTCCTCAGAACAATAAGTCCCTTCAAACCTGTCGACCGGAACAAAACCCAAGTCCCCGAGATGATAGAGTGGTTCACTTCTGGTGCCTGCTAACTCGTCAATGTGAATGTCTGTTATTCGGCATGTCTTTCGAGAAAGTTAATCCCTTAGATGACAAGACCATCCAGCAACTTCCTAAGATTAGGCAATTTTCGTAATAAACGCATACCGTCAAAGTGACGAAAACGCTCGCAAACAGGTTGATATTGTGAATTGCCAACAAAACCCCTATGTCATGAGACAGAACACGCTTCTTGGCAGTGGCACGTTTATCAAAGGATAGGATACCTTTAGAAATTAACTTGTCACACACTATCAGAGTGATATAAACACTTAAAATCCAGGCCAATACCAGTGCCTGCTAGCCCACTCTAGTGAAAAATGACCAAACTACCAGTCGAGACCTTCTAGCACACTCCTCAAGAAAGTACCTAAGTTCTCAGATCGGTAAGTCCATCCTTCCAAGATTGTCCCAAAGACTATCAGGCAAGTTTGAATGCCTTCCAATCGGTTTTGGATTAATTCCAAGACTATCTAGTTAAAATGATCATTTTGCCCCTAGGCATTCGATCGCCTCTGAAAACCACACCGACTCTGGGTATCAAACCATTCTGGCAAGCCAGTTGCAAAATGATTGTTTTTTACCAGGTAGGCTGGTCACCTTTTGCAACCACACCGCCTTTGGGTATCAAAGCGGCAACCCCTCATAACACTCTTGATAGTATTTCCAACCTTCAAGCCTTCTCACAGGTCACTCTGGGTCCATTTTAATGTTTTCCCAGTCCAATTGACTATTTTGCCCCTGGTAGCTCTTTTCAACTACTCCAACACTAGTTCTCAAGCCATTTACCTTCAGGATACTCTCATAGAGGTTCTCGTCCATCCCTGGCCTTCCAGATCACTCCTGGACTTTCTAGAGTCACTTCTAGTGGAGCCAAGCTAAAAATTGCATGCTAGTCACTAGGATAGGCACCCAAATCTTTTGCCTTGCATCCCAAGGGTCAAAAGATACGTTTCTTGTCACCTTAAAACTTTCCTAAGTGGTTGGTGCCACTAGTAGTAGCGCCAAGCCAATAAATGGCTTAGCACCACTCCTAGTGGCACCAAGCTTAAAAGAGAACTAGTGCTACTGCAGCAAGCACCAGTTCCTGTTTTAATTGCCTATAAATACAGACTCTCCCCCACGTAAAAAGGGTTGGCAAACTCAGTCCAAAAACTCTGCCTCTCTAAAAACAGAGCTCGAATTCTCTCAAAACCCTAATTCTCTTAAGCCTCCTCAAACCCTAGCCTTCATACACTTAAACCCTACCCTCTATACACTTTATACACTCAAACATAATCCTCCAAGCATCCGTTGAAGATCAAGTGTTGCATCTTCAAGGTTCTCAAAGTTCAAGTCAAGTAAACCAAACAAAGCAATTAAAGCAAGAAGAAGACAAGGTTGATTTTCTATTTACTTTTATGTAATCCCCCTCTCTCTTCTTTCTCCTAACCCACTTGAGTTTTCTTCTTTTTTAATCTCCATCTTCTACCTCCTCTTCTTGCATTCTTAAAACAAGGGGTTCCCCAATTCGTGTTTAGAAAGGATTGTTGAAGGTCACCATGCTGGGGGCTTTCTTCAAGTTTGACCTGAGATTGTGTGGGTTCGGCCCTGTTGATTATGTGGTGAAGTCCAACCTTGTATGTTCACATCCTTATTACATTGTGGTTGTCATATTCATACATTGCATTCAAAATCATATTCAAATTTATTTTCAAACTTACGTCAAAGTTCTCTTTCAAAACTTCATTCTTTCGAACTTGTTTTCAAAATCACACTCCTAAGATGATTCTAGTCATTCCATGGTTATGGTTGTTTTAGGAAAGTGTTATATTCAATGTGACCATCAAGGTCCAAATTTTAGGTGTAAACCTTAAATTGTTTTTATCAAAATCACAATCGTAAAGTGATTCTAACCATTTCATGGTTAGGTTTGTTTTAGGAAAGTGTTACATTCAATGGGATCATTATGGTCCATATTTCAAACCTTATTTGTTTTCAAAATCACAACCCTAGAATGGCTCTAATCTTTTCATTGTTAGAATTGTTTTAGGAAAGTGAGATATTCAAGAGACTTGCAAAAGTCCATATTCAAATCTCTTTCTAAATAGTTTTGCAAATCTACTTCCTCAAAACTCTTTTCAAAAATCTATTTTTCAAAAACTCTTTGCCTTGAAGTTCAACTCAAACCCTAGAATCCATGGTTAGGAAACCCTAATTCCTTTCTTGAAATCATAACTTTCTATTTTGCCCCAAATCATAGATTTCCAAATCCAAGATTTTCAAAACTCAACCTTTTCAACTCTATGTCAAATCAAATCTTCCAATTTAGGAAATCAAATCAAATCCTCCAATTTTGAAAACAAAATCAAATTATCTATTTTTGGAATAATATCCAATCTCCTTCTTTAGGAAATAGAAATCAAAGCTTTCTTAATTTCAAATCTTTTCAAATCCCGATTTTCTAAATTTCAAACTTCCAAATCTTTCCAAATTTCAAATCTTTCAATGTTTAAATCTTTTTAATTTTAAAACTTTCCAAATTCAAATCTTTCCAAAATCAACTCTTTCCTTAAAGGGAAACTTTCCTAAAATAAAACTTTTCTAATTTAAAACTTTCCTAAAATGGAACTTTCCTAATTCAAAATTTTCCTAAAATGGAACCTTCCTAATTCGAAACTTTCCTAAAATTCAACTTTCTAAAATCAAACCTTCTTATTTCAAGGGCATGTTTCAACCCTAGGTTACCTAAGTCCTAAGATGTGTAAACCCTAGTTCAACCCTAACCCTAAAATTAGGAGGCTTCAATTCTTTTCTAAAAACTCTTTTCTAAACAAGTTCGTTTCCAAACTTCAATCTAAGTCAAGATGATTTCAAAGCTCAATTCAATTTTTCCGAATCAAGTCCAAGTTCTACTCTTCAAAGTTCAATTTCAAATCATTAAGTTCAAATTCAAATCAAAGTCCATTCCAAGTTCAATTTCGAATCAAAGTCAATTTCAAATTAAAGTTCAATTTCTAGTCTTCCAATCAAAGTTCAATTCAAACCCTCTTCAAATCAAGTTTTCTAAAGGCTCCAAAGTTTCGAAAGACCTCAAAGTGTCTATTTTCAATCAAACCCCGAGTCTGAATTACGACTGACCTAATTCCCAACAAAGGGATACATAAGCAATCCCCATGGGTGCAGTCACAATTTTTTTCAAGTTTTCAATTTTCACAACCTTTTTAAAGTTTCCAATTCCCGCAACCTCTTTCAAACTTCAAATCTTCTCTTCAAATCTATTTTCAAAATAAAATTCTTTTCTTACACCTGCATGTTATGCAATCATGTCAAACTTCTATTTAAAATTCTTCTTAAAGTGGATATAATTGGACAATGGATAATTGAATATTCTAAATGAGTGAACTTAGGGTGATAAGACATGTAAGCACCGCAAGGGCGGGATAGGGTGATAGCCTAGTGCATCTTTCCCATATGTAACCAATCTTCGAACCTAAAATCACTGTTTTCGAAAGACTAAAGATGGAGTTACTTTCAAAAAGGGGTTAAATCTTTTCAAAGGTTGCCAAATAACCTATTTTTCAAAAAAAAAAAAACCTCTCTTGAGGAAGTTTTCCAAAGCCCTTTCAAAAACCTTAAGTTTAATCTACGGAATATGCTTAGTTTTAGGTGACTTAACTCACCTTAACAAAGTTAGGTGGTAATTCCAAATCTTTTTCAAAGGCCCCTTATTCAATGTTAATTTTTTTTTCAAACCTAGTCGCACTCGTCCTTATAGGAGGATGAGTTCTAACGAGAGAGTATCGTGTTTTTCTCACTTGTGTTTTCTCGAGTGCAAAAAATTAGGGCTCGATAGTTAGCGACTCCACTGGGGACGCTTAGAAGGTTAGGCCATTATCATATCTCTTCACCCATCAATTATCTAGAATTGTCGATTAATTTGTCCAATTCTATCCAATTCAAATTTTTCAAAATCAAACTTTTTCAAAGCTATTATCAAGAATATGCCATCACTTGCATTCAATTCATTCAATCTTACATTAAGTTTGTCATCAAGGTACTAACTTTGTGCATTTTCTTTTGTAGGTGGACCTTTGTTCACACTTTATTTTATGTTATGTTAACTGCCATGTATGTCATGAATGAATTGGATGGAATGGACAGGATGGATGGGAGTTGTTGGGCCGTTTCCTCCATTTTTTAAAATTCCACACACACTGTAAGACCCCATTTTTGACCGCTCGGCAGTCTACACTCCCGTCCAAACTTGTGTTCAAGTCATTGTGGGCATATTCCAACCGAAACCAACTTTCTAAGTCCAAATCCCGTCTGTACATCGCTTCGCGGGCCTGCCAAGCCCAAATAGAAGCAAAATGACCAAAATGCCCTTAGGGGCATTGTCTTTTCCAATTTCAACTCCAATCCCTCTCTCGAGACAGTTTATTCCTCGAGATGGTTCTAAATTAGGCACGTCTTTCCGAAGACGGTAAGTCCCCTTTCCATTCCCTCTCTCGAGACAGTTTATTCCTCGAGATGGTTCCAAATCAGGCACGTCTTTCTGAATACGGTTAGTCCCCTTTCCAATCCCTCTCTCGAGATAGTTTATTTCTCGAGATAATTCCAAATCAGGCACGTCTTTCCGAAGACGATAAGTCCCCTTTTCAATCCCTCTCTCGAGACAGTTTATTCCTCGAGACGGTCCCAAATCAGGCACGTCTTTCCGAAGACGGTAAGTCCCTTTCCAAATCCAATCCCTTTCTCGAGACAGTTTATTCCTCGAGACGGTTCCAAATCAGGAACGT
This sequence comes from Euryodendron excelsum, assembly GCA_033060915.1. Taxonomy (NCBI): domain Eukaryota; kingdom Viridiplantae; phylum Streptophyta; class Magnoliopsida; order Ericales; family Pentaphylacaceae; genus Euryodendron; species Euryodendron excelsum. The sequence continues at coordinate 17,746,472 of CM065392.1, read as the reverse complement.
CTTTTTGGAGACGATAAGTCCCCTTTCCAATCCCTCTCTCGAGACAGTTTATTCCTCGAGACGGCTCCAAATCAGACACGTCTTTCCGAATACGGTAAGTCCCCTTTCCAATCCCTTTCTCGAGACAGTTTATTCCTCGAGACGGTCCCAAATCAGGCACGTCTTTCCGAAGACGATAAGTCCCCTTTTTAATCCCTCTCTCGAGACAGTTTATTCCTCAAGATAGTCCCAAATCAGGCACGTCTTTCCGAAGACGGTAAGTCCCCTTTCCAAATCCAATCCCTCTCTCGAGACAGTTTATTCCTCGAGACGGTTCCAAATCAGGAACGTCTTTTTGGAGACGATAAGTCCCCTTTCCAATCCCTCTCTCGAGACAGTTTATTCCTCGAGACGGTTCCAAATCAGGCACGTCTTTCCAAATACGGTAAGTCCCCTTTCCAATCCCTTTCTCGAGACAGTTTATTCCTCGAGACGGTCCCAAATCAGGTGCGTCTTTTCAGAGACGATAAGACCCCTTTTCAATCCCTCTCTCGAGACAGTTTATTTCTCGAGACGGTCTGAATAGCGGAAATACTAGCAAACATCACAACCGTCCAAGTAGCGGAAATACTCATAAACAGGTCGATGTAGGGAATTGCCAATAAACCCGTGTCGCGACGACTGCCATTAGAGTGGTGGAAACACTCCAAACCCAGGTCAATACCAGTGTTTACTAGCCCACTTCAGTGAAAAATGACCAAACTGCCCCTTGGGCCTTTTCTGAGACTTTCCGGTTAAGATGACCATGTTGCCCCTAGGCATTCGAACGCCCCGGGAACCACACTGGCTCTAGGTATCAAATCGGTAACCTTCTGAGATTACTTCTTATAGTATTCTCAACCTTCCTCTACCTTTCCGGATCATTCCGAATCAGTTCCAGCAAACCCGATACAAAATGACCGTTTTGCCCCTGATGGGCCGGTCTCCTTTTCCAACCACACCGGCTCTGGGTATCAAACCGGTAACCTCCTAAGAATGCTTTTTATAGTGTTCCCAACCTTTCTTTATCCTTTCGGATCATTTCGAGTCAATTCCGGTAAACTCGATGTGAAATGGCCATTTTGCCCCTAGTGGGCCAGTCACCTTTTCTAACCACACCGACTCTGGGAATCAAACCGGAAACCTTTGGGAACATTCTGAATAATATTTCCAAATCTCAAGTTTTTCTTCCGGGACAGTCCGAGTCCGTCCCGGAAGCTTTCCAATCCAATTGACCGTTTTGCCCCTAAAGGCCCGGCCAACCCTTCCGACACATCCTATCCTCATTTTTCAAGTCAAATACTTCCGGGACACTATTTTAAGTGTTCCTGCTCTTTTCTGGCCTACTGGGTCATTCCCGGTCTCCCAAACTCCCTCCCAGACTTTCCGGAGTCACTCCTAGTGAAGTCAGGTTAAAAATTACATGGTAGTCATTAGTACAGGCGCCCAAATCTAGTCAAAGATACGTTGCTTGCCGACTTACAAACTTTCCCAACTAGCTGGCGCCACTAGTAATGGCGCCAAGCCAAGAATTGGCCTGGTGCCACTCCTAGTGGCGCCAAGAGCAATTTTGCCCTAGCGCCACTGCAACAGGCGCCAGGTTTGTCCAACCTCTATAAATACAGAGCCTCTTCCAACATGAAGGAGGTTCGCAAACTCAATCTAAAAATCATATATTTCGATATATAGAGCTCGTGCACTCCCTAACCCTAGCTTCTCTAGGTATTCCAAACCCCAACCACCATACACTAAACCCTAGCCTTCTATACACTCATACACTAGCTTTTAACCCTCTTTTGAAGACTTAAAGAGCTACAATCTAAAATTTGAAGACAACTCTTGAAGATTGAAGACGAAGATCAAGACGAAGACCGAAGATAAGCAAGGCGCGCAAAATAAAGAAGACATACGGTAGGCTTTCTCTTTAAAATTTTTTACTTCCCCCCTCTCTCTTCTCTCTCCTAACCCGCTTGGGTTTTCTCTATTTTAATCCCCCATCTCTTTCCCCCCCTTTCTTTACATGCTTGAAACAAGGGGACTCCCAGTCCATGTGTAGGATTAGACTATCGGAGGGTTACCGTGTCGGGGGCTTTCCTTTAGGCTAACTGGAGACCACGTGGGTTCAGCTCCCTTGATTATATGGTGAAGCCTTAACCTTGTATGTTCACGACCCCAAATTTGCATTGTGCATATCATGATCTTGCATCTTCTAAAAATTGTTTTCAAAGTTGTTTTCAAAATCGTTTTCAAACTTGTTTTCAAAATTGCATCAAAATCTCCTTTTCAAAAAATTATTTTCAAAATCACAATCTTAGGGTGATTCTAGCCTTTCCATGGCTAGGGTTGCTTTAGGAAAGTGTTACATGAAAAGTTTTTTTTACGGTCCATATTTTTAAATCTTATTATTTTCAAAACCACTTTCTTACAGTGGTTCTAACCTTCTTATGGTTAGAATCGCTTTAGGAAAGTGAGACATTTTTTACACTTTCCAAAAAACTCTATTTTCAAAAATCCCTTCCTAAAAATCTCTTTTTCAATATACTTTTCTAAAACTTTCCTTTCCAAAGTTGTTTTCAAAAACTCTCTCCAAGAGTCTATTTTTCAAAACTCCCTTTTTCAACTCCTTTTCAAAATGCTCTCTTCAAAGTCCACTTTCCAAAAACGTTCCCTAGGTCTCTTTCCTAGAAAAACTCTCTCCAAAAATCTTTTCAAAAACTCCTTCTCTTTGAACTCTTTTTCCAAAAACTCTATCTTCAAATTCACTTTCCAAAAAACACACTTTCTAAAAATCTCTTTCCTTTGAGCCCAAGTCAAGCGCTAGAACTCACAATTAGGAAACCCTAATTTTCTTTCCAAAAACGTGGTTTTCAAACTTGCCTTAAAACCTAAGTTTTCAAAACCTCTTGTTTTCACATCCAAATTATACACATTTCCAAAAGCCTATTTTCTACGTCAAAACTATACATTTCCAAATCTAGGGTTTCTAGAAACTTTTTTTTCCAAATCCTTGTCAAATCATACCTTCCCTTTAGGAAACCAAATCAAATCTTCCCTTAGGAAACCAAATCCAATCTCCCTGTTTAGGAAACTAGATCCAATCCTCCGTTTATAGAAACAAAATCAAAGCACTTCTTTTTAGAAACAAAATCCAATCCCTTCCTAATCCAACTCTTTTCTAATCTTCTACTTTCCTAAATCTTAACTTGAACATAAAAATCTTTCCAAAATTTTAAAACTCAAAATCTAAATCTTTTCTAATTCAACTCTCTCTTAATTTCCTACCTTTCCAAGCCATAGGTTTCCTAAAACTTTCAAATCTTTCCTTAAACATTAAGCTTTCAAATCTTTCCTAATTCAACCCTTCCCTAATTCTACCTCTTTCCAAACCTTAACTCTCCAAATCTAAGTTTTCAAATATTTCTTAAACTCAAACTTTTCTTAATCTCAAGATTTTCTAAAACTCTAAAACTTTCTAAATCTTAAACTTGCCTAAACTTGAAATCTTTCCAAATCCAAAATTTTCTAAACTCAAAGCTTTCCTATTTTCAAAACTTCCCTATCTCAAAACTTTTCTATTTTCAAAACTTCCCTATTCCAAAACATTCCAAATTAAAAACTTTCCTATTTCAAAACATTCCAAATTCAAAACTTTCCTAAGTTGAAACTTTCCAAATTCAAAACTTTCCTAATTTGAAAACTTTCCTAATTCAAAACTTTCTTAATTCGAAACTTTCCAAGAATGAAACTTTTCTAATTCGAAACTTTCCTAAGTTGGAATTTTCCTAATTTGTATCTTTCCTAAATCCAAACTTTCCTAATCTTCCAAGTCCAATATTCAAGTCAATTCTTCTCTAAACTCTTTCCAAGTCAAATCCAAGCTTTCTTTTCTAAGTCTCAAGTCTTTCTAGGTTTCCTAAAACCGAGTTTTCCAAATTCAAGTCTTTTCAAATCTTCCAATCAAAGTTCAGTCTCTCAATTTTCCAATCCAATTTCCAATTCAACCTCTTTCTTTCAAATCAACTCTTCTATTTTCAATCAGACTCTTGTCCGAACTACGACTGACCTGATTCCTTCAAAAAGGATACGTAGGTAACCCTCATGGGTGCAGTCTCCACATTTTTTAAATTTCCACTTCCAAGTTTTCATTTCCAATTTCTAATCTCCAATTTTACAATCTTCTTCAAGTTTCCAATTTCAAAAATTTATTTTCAAATCTTTATTTCTAATTTCTAAAACTTTCCAATTTCAAGTCTATCTTTTCAAATTTCTTTGTTTTTAAATCAAATCAAATTTTTCTTTTCAAATCTATTTCCAAATCAACTCTCTTCTATTACACTTGCATATCATGCATCATGTTAGTTTCTTTTCAAACATTATTTTTCAAAGTGAATAGGATTAGACATTTGTTAGTTAAAGACTCTCATAGGTAAATCTAGGGTAGATTGACATGTAGGTACTGAAAGGGCGGGGTAGGGTGATCGCTTAGTGCGTCTTCCCTACACGTAACCAACCTTCGAGCCTAGATCACTGATTTTAAAGACCAAACGGAGTTATTTTTCAAAAAGGGCAAAATGTTTTCCAAAGGTTGCCAAACAACCTGTTTTTCTTAAAAACCCTCTCTTGAGGAAATATTTTCAAAAATCGTTTTCTAAAACCCTAAGTGTAGTTTTCGGATTATGCTTAGTTTTTAGGTGACCTAAATCACCTTAATCAAGTTAGGTGGCGACTCCGAATTGTTTTCAAAAAGCTCTTTATTCAAATCAATTTTCAATTCAAACCTAGTCGCACTCATTCTTCTAGGAGGGTGAGTTCTAACGAGAGAGTACAGCATTTTTTCGGCTTATGAGTGTATTTCTCGAATGCAAAAAATCTGGGCGCGACACACACACTTCACGGGCACTCGCATTTGCATATTTGCATTATTACCTAGTTACGACCCTTCTAGTTAGAAAGGATATAGGTATATTGGTTGTGAGCAGATGCTGTGTCAATTTCTTAGCCTACGACCTCTTGATAGTTTTTCTGCTCGAATCACCAACCGATAATGGCACCACCTCGGGAAGTGGGCCTAGGTTTGAAGATCTAGGAACCTAGCCTTCTTAAGAAACATTAGTAAACCCTCAACCTCATGCTCATATAGAAACCATGCATAGCCGAACCTCTACCGGATTTAAGACACACACGTTAATTTCAAAACCATGGAGGAAAGGGCGTCTGCTTTATTTTCCCTTATCCTTATCTATTCCTGTTATTATAATGCTTGTATAAATGCTCATGCATACATATTTACTTTACAATTGCATTTTCTCTCTCTCTCTCTCTCTCTACTCTTGGCATACATGTTCATGCATTCAATATTTCATGTCGAGACAAGAGTTCCAAAGTAATTCAAGTCACTACATTCTCATGCATATGATCAACCCATAAAAAATGACACCAAGATCACTTTCCCTTGCATAAAACCTACCAAAATTTTAAGGGTTCCCACGTAACCCTGAGGACTCATGGCATACATTTCAAGTCATTCCATAAAGAGGGGTCCCAATCCCTCTATGTTCACGGAGATAAGGTTCCCAAGAAGACAAGGGGCAATCAAACAGCAAGGTCTCTCAATGGCCTCCTCAACATCAAACTCAAAGAAGGTGAATCCAAAGACTCAAGAGTAGGTTATGATATCAAATGTAAAAGTAGATAAGTGGAGGTCGCAAGAAAAATGTTTCCCCTTCCCTTATTAAAATGTACTTCGATTCTCTTGTATTTTAAACTCAAATTTCAATGTACTCTTTTACTTTTAGTGAACGACATGAATGAACAAATGTATGATCTCAATCAACGATAAAGTATCTGCTTATAGGGCTAGACCCCCTATCTCTAAAAAGTGAGCCAAGTGCATCATGTTTAGTCTCCCTCACAAGAAGGGACACCTCTAAGATATGCATTGCATAAAGTTTTTTAAATATTAAACACTAACTTGCGTCTTGTGTTCCTGTTTACATTTCATCTCTCTAGGTAAGAAAAATGAATGCTGGTTCAACCTCTTTCATCCTAGTAAAAGCCATGATTCACAAGTTGCAAGAGAAAATACCACTGGAAAGTAAGAACTCTAGTAGAGGCACTTCACATAACCCATCAGTTATAATTCCAAAAGGGACGACTTATGTCCTAAAGGAGCCAGAATACCAAGACCACACTTTCCTAACCATACAACCTCACCAATCCAACATGAACCTAACTGTCGAAACCATACTCAATCCTCCTCATTACCACCTTATTCTTACTCCTTTGTCTAAACCTGAACCCATGGTCGCCATGGTTGGACCGAACCCCAAACCAACACCGGGGAGCCATGCAACCTCTATTACCTTTGGTTCTACCTCAGAAACCAACTATATCCACCACCCTACCCATCCTCACAAATCCTTTATCTGTGGTAGTCCATTTGCCCATACACCCAAAAGTAAGTCTTCCGATCATGACCCAATTACTAATATCCAGTCTCCATAATGTCCCATGGAATTACCCCATTGACAAGGCCCAAAGTACTGAAGAGCCCGTAGCGAAAATAGGAGGGATGACCCGGTCAGGGTGATTTTACACTTCTGCTGAAGTAGAAAGAATGAGGAAAGGGAAAGATAAAGAAGGGGAAAGACATAACCTACCAATAGATCAAAAGGTATCAGAATTTACCAAAACTCTAGGAAATGTTGACTACAACATCATGAAACAACTCAGAAAAAGCCCCAACCCATATCTCAATGTTAGGCTTGCTACTTACCTCTGAGATGCACCGGGACGCTTTGCTGAGGATCCTTAAATATGCCCATCTGCCTGAGAACTTCACACCAAATAACCTGCATAACATGGTGAGCCTCCTTATGGGCCCAAATATTATTACCTTCTCTGATGACGAGATTCCTACTGATGGAACAAGGCACACCTGTGCCTTACATGTGGTTGTAAAAATAAGAGGAAAAATGGTGATCAAAGTATCAATAGACAATGGGTCAACTCTAAATGTTTGCCCGTATTCCACTCTAGAAAGGCTTGGGATGGACAAAACCTATTTGAACAATAATAACACAATCGTCTATGCCTTTGATGGCTCCCAGAGAAAAACCATAGGAGAAATTGAAATACCAGTCGAGATAGGACCTGTAACATTCACAATCAAATTTCAAGTCCTGCACATTCTGGCTATTTACAACTTGTTGTTAGGATGACCCTAGATTCACTCGACGGGTGCAATCCCTTCTAGTCTTCATCAAACAGTCAAGTTTATCATAGGCTCCAAGTTGATCTATGTTTTTGCTGAAAAGAGTTTGCCATATACAAAGCTGACACTGTCTCACTTGACACACAGTCAGCCCCCTCCTGTATCCAGTCGTTCAAATATGTCACTATCATATAGAGGGAAGATCAAGTGGAGTTGAAGTATTCCCAGAATTCCCAGATTATAGGCCATTACTTCAAAACAAAAGGTTTCCATCCGGGTAAAGGCTTAAGGAAATACTTACAAGGACGACCCGAGATCATAGAAATACCATTAGCCGAACCCACCTTTGGGCTGAGGTACGAGCCTACGAGAAAAGAGAAGAGAGAGACGACACAAAAGAAAAGGGATGACAGGAAAGCAACCATGGAGCTACTTGATCAATTCAAACAATTAGGCATGGAAAAGGTAGTATCTACATCGGATAAAGGTTCAAAGAAAAGGAAAATTCAAGAAGAAGCACTTGTCATGATGGCGAACACCAAAATAACTAAAGATGGGTCCATTTAGGCAATTCTCTTAAGTGAGAAACTTCATAACTAGGCCTGCAAGGACATCATTCGCACCCACAAGTTTTTGTACAAAGCTCGGTAGAACAAGTCCTAAAGCACCAAACTCGCAACAAGCGAATTCTATCTTCATAAACTACTTGTTTTAGCTTTCAATTCAATTAATTATATCAGAAATATCAAATCAATGGAAAATTATTCTTTTTGTTTGATTCATTTGCGTATTATTTTCTTATCAAGGACCCTTAAATCCAATATCTTGCTCGGTTAACCCAAGAAATGCCAATCATGACAAACAATTACTTTGACACTAAATTTAACCATCAGCATTTGGGAATTGAGCTAGATGTGAACTATATGGATGAAATACTCAAAGATATTCAAGAATAAGTAGAAAGACATGAAAACCACAGTACTGCAAACATTGAGGAAACAGTGACAGTTAACTTGGGAAATGGGGAGGACCCTAAGGAACTCAAAATTGGCATAGGGTTAGATCAATGGTAGCGCAAACAACTATTAGAACTATTATCTGCATACCTTGACATTTTTGCCTAGTCTTACAAAGATATGGCAGGGCTAAATGAATCAATTGTTGAGCATAGATTACCCTTGAACCCACAAGTGAGGCCTTATAAGCAAAAGTTGAGAAAACTCAAGCCAGAATGGAGTCTGAAAGTCAAAGAAAAAGTGATCAAACAACTCTAAGGTAGATTTTTGCAAGTAGTGGACTATCCCCAATGGCTAGTCAACATTGTCCCCGTTCCCAATAAAGATGACAAAGTACGGATGTGTCTCGACTTTTGGGACCTCAATAAGGCCAGTTCAAAGAATGATTTCTCTTTGCCACACATAGACCTGCTTGTTGATAACATAGCGGGTCATAAGATGTTTTCCTTCATGGATGGCTTTTTGAGATATAACCAAATCAAGCTCACGGGAGAGGATCAAGAGAAGACTGCTTTTATCACGCCCTAGGGAGTGTATTGTTACAAAGTTATGACATTTGGGCTACGTAATGCAGGGGCAACTTACCAAAAGGTCATGATAACTTTGTTCCATGACATGATAAAAGCGTATGTAGATGATATGATTGTTAAATCCAAGCAACGGGAAGACCACCTACTCAACTTATGAAAGGTGTTTGACCAGCTCTGCAAATACCAACCTAAGCTAAATCTTGCCAAATGTACGTTCGGGGTATCCTCGGGGAAATTGCTAGGATTCATAGTCGATAAAAGAGAGATAGAGATTGATCCCACCAAAGTCAAGTCCATTGTTGAAATGTCAACTCCCAAAGGGGAAAAAGAGATTTGATCCTTCCTAGGAAAAGTAAACTTCATCAGCAAGTTTATCGCTCAAATGACTCATCTCTGCGAGCCTATTTTCAAACTCCTCAAGAAAAATGTTCTGAAAGAATGGGATGATAAGTGTCAGATTGTTTTTGAAAGAATCAAAGAATACCTCCAGAATCCTCCCATCTTAGTGGCACCTACCCTAGGACACCCTCTGTTAATGTGCATGTCAGTTCTGGATACTTTTATGGGTTGTGTTTTTGGGCAGCATGATGAAACGGGAAGAAATGAGCAAAGCCATTTATTACCTCAGTAAGAAGTTCCTGCCATACAAAATAAAGATTCTGATCTCGAGAAAACCTGTTGTGCGCTAGCTTGGGCAGCCCACAGGCTTCAGCATTACATGCTCTATCATATCATCTTTCTCATCTCCCATATAGACCCAATCAAGTACATTTTTAAGAAACCAATCCTGTCCAGTAGTAGTATATTGACAGAGCTTCTAATAATAGGGGAGCCAAAATCAGAGCAATAGTAGTATCAGAAGTAGGCAGTCATTGTCCCATTATGATTAAATTACAACTAAAACCTTGTACTAATAATATTGCTGAGTTCGAGGCTTGCATTCTTGGATTAAGGCTAGCACTAGAGATGAAGATTAGTGAACTGGTTGTCTTCGGGGATTCTGATCTCATCATTCAACAATCCAAAGAGGTATACCAAACCCAAGATACCAAACTCTCCCCGTACCACCAACAAATCAAAGATATATGTCAACTGTTCAGAAGCATAGTCTTCCATCGCATACCCTAGATAGAGAATAACTTCACTGATGCACTAGCCACTTTAGCCACAACAATCAAGGTTGACAACGGCATCGAAATACCTCCTCTCTAGATTTTTACCATAAATACTCTCTTCTATTGCCTTCAAGGAAATAGAGGGCTCTCTCATAAGATAATAATACAATCAAAGCATCAAACAACGGGGAGTAATTTCCATTTATATTTCTCATATATATCTGTACTAACCATACAGGAAAACATCCCAGTCATGCAATAAAGGAAAAGAGCTATCAACCCAACTGAGGAAAATACTAAGATGAAAGTTTGTCTCTTTATAAATGCAGGTGTTAAAAATCTAGAAATGAATCAAGAACAAGGAGCAAAGATATAATGCTCCACATCATCATCAAAAAAAGAGTCAACCAAGGAAAGATCCATCAGCTCGCCAGCCACATCATCAATAAAAGAAGCACTCGAAGAAGCACCAGCCGCTATGGATCCAAGCCTGCCCCACTCATAGTCTGCACACCTAGCTAGAAGCAAATCCCTCTCCTTGGTAAGGGACTCCACAATCTCCCTCATAGATGAATATCAATAGTATCATCCTTTGGGGGACTCCACATACTCTCAAGCAATACCTACCAATCAATCTTGTATACCACCTGACCGTGTCAAACTTCCTGCCCTAAAGATTGGTAGGTAGTTTCAAAAGTTTTACTCAAAATTCCATTTTCAAAGATTTTTCTAAGTTTTTCTTTCAAAAAATTTTATTCTAAGTCCCTTGAGTTTCTTGAGGTCTTCTCTGCCAAAAAGGCCCTACCCTCAAAGGTTTTATATCTTTCTCCTTTAAAAAGATTTTATTTTCAAAAATTTTCTAAATTTTTTTCCAATTTTGAAAAAATTTCAGCAAAGTCTCATTTATAAATGGTCCCTACAACGCCCAAGACGTGACAACAAAACACAAGCTGTGCGCCCCCCACGGCATTGCAATCACGTAGCACTAACACACATAAAACAATCTATATACATTCTCAGAATTTTTAAATTTTCAAACACATGTTCTATCTTTTAAAAATCCAATAATTTTCAAAATCATCACAAAATCTCTTAAAACTACTTCAAATATTTTTTTAAATATTCTTATATTTTTCTAAATATCAAGCTCAAACAATTCTATCAATTTCTCAATTTTTCTTATTTTTAAAGGATTTTTCCTATTTTTTGAAAAATTAAAAAAGTTTTTGAAAAATCACAAAATTTGACATGATTGTTGAACACATTTTTCTAAGGCACATGATGCAAAAATCTAGCCAGAAAACCTAATACCTAAAGCAGCAATAGCAAATTTTCAATTCTTATAGAAACTCTCTTTACATAAACATGCAAAACTACTCAAACTCAATTAAATGAGCATCAAAACATAGAAATAATTCCACCAGAGTTTTCAAAGCACATCAAAACATCAATTTCTACTATTTGCACGACTCGAACGGAGTTATATATATCAAAATCAACACAAAACAAAAAACTCACCTCTTGAAGTTCTCCAGCAAAATCTTCCTTTTCGGCAATAACTCCGACGACGTTGACTACTTCAAGCAACTCTCCAGGGTTCCGTAAACTCACTCCTTTAATGCCCAAAGAGTCCTTCCTTGCAAAATACTCAAAAAGGGCTCTCAAAACCCAAAAACTTAAATAAACTCGTAAACCTCGAACAAGAGGCTTTACTAGTGTTTATTCTCAGGTCTAGCACCACTACCAGTGGCGCCAAGGCTATTTCAAAATAGGCACTACTAGGAGTGGCGCCACAGACCAATTTTGGCCAATTTGGCCCTTTTGCCCGCCAAAATCTGATTTCAAGTGTCCCGTTGGGCCAATCTACAATTTTTAAGCTCCAGTCTTCAAAATTTTCAAAATTCTAACCCTCTGATTGCCACGCAGTCACATAGGACTCTTACTTTATCATTTTCTGCCTTCGACAAGCAAATGCAGAAAAAGAGAGGCAACTGTAAGCACCTCATTTTTGCCCACTCGTCAATCTCTGGCCTTTTCAGACTCACATTCAAATTGACGTAGACACATTTAAGTCTAAACCATCTTTTCAAACTCAATCTAGTCAATCAATTGCTTTGCTGGCCTGTCAAACCCAATAGAAGCGAAATGACAAAAATGCCTTTGGAGCATTGCTTCAGCCAATTCCAATTAGCACGTCTTCCTAAAGATGGTAAGTCCATATTTCAACTTCAATTCCAGTTTTAATTCCAATTCAAACCAGTTAATTGAGAAAGTAAGTCAACACTAGTGACGAAAACACTCAAAACCTAGGTCAACACTAGTGCCTGCTGTAAGCACCCCATTTTTGCCTAATCAGCAATCTCCAGTCTGACCGAAGTCACATCTAAAGTGACACAAACACATTCAAGTCTAAATTAATTTTTCAGACTCAATCCAATCAATCAATCGCTTCGTGGGCTCATTGGGCCCAACAAAGGCAAAATAACCAAAATGCCCTTGTGGCATTGCTTAGTCCAATTTCAGTTGGCACGCCTTTCTAGAGATGGTAAGTCCCTATTTCAATCTCAAATTCAATTTCAATCCGATTCCAATTCAAATCAAATTCGGCACGCCTATTGAGAAAGTTGATCCCTCAAGCAGTAAGACCATCCAGTCCAGCACATTTTTCTAGAAAACTCTTTCAAATGGTAAGTCCCTTCAAACCCGTTGACCAGGACGGAATCCAAGTCCTCAAGATGGTAGACCGGTCCACCTTTGGTGCTTGCTAGCCCGCTAATGAAGAATGTTCGTTATTTAGCATGTCTATCAAGAAAGTTGATTCCTTAGACGATAAGTCCACCTAGCAGCTTCCTGAGATTAGGCAGTCTCTAGAATAAACACACACCGTCAGAGTGGCAGAAACACTCGCAAATATCACAACCGTTAGAGTGGCAAAAACCCTCACATACAGGTCGACATTAGAAGTTGCCAACAAAACCCCTATGTTACGGGACAGAATTTGCCTCTTGGCCATGACACGTTTATCAAAAGACGAGATACCTTTGGAAACTAACTCATCACAGGCTGTTAAAGTGACGAAAGCACTCAAAACCCAGATCAACACCAGTGCTTGCTAGCCCACTCCGGTAAAAAATGACCAAACTGTCCCTTAGGCCTTTTCTGACATGCTTCTTGAGAAAGTACCTAAGTTCTCAAGCGGTAAGTCCACCTTCCCAAGATTGTCCCAAAAATGATCCAGCATGTTCAAGTGCCTTCCAGTTGGTTCCAGACTAATTCCGAGACCATCCGGTCAAAATGACCATTTTGCCCTTAAGCATTCGAGCGCCTCCAGGAACCACACCAGCTCTGAGTATCAAACCGGTAACCTCCTAAGGATGCTTTTAATAGTATTCCTAACCTTCCAACATCTTTCCAGATCATTCTGAGTCTATTCCAACAAATTCGGTGTAAAATAACTTTTTGGCCCCTGGTGGGCCGTCGCCTTTTTTAGCCACACCAGCTCTAATTATCAAACCGACAACTCCCCGAAACACTTTAGATAGTGTTTCAAACATTCAAGTCCTCTCATGAGTCATTCGAAGTCCATTCCGGTGGTGTTTCAGTCTAGTTGACCATTTTGCCCTTAAAACCTCGGTCGACCATCCCGATATTGTTTTTCAAGCCCGTTACCCCTGGGACACTATTTTAAGGGTTTCTACCCATTTCTGGCCTTCCATACCATTCTTGTCCTTCCGAAACATTCCCAGGGGTAACGGGCTTGACAAGAATTGCATGGTCTGGGAATGTTTTGGAGTCACTCCTAGTGGAACCAAGCCAAAAATTGCATGGTAGTCACTAATAGAGGCGCCCAAATCTTTTGCCTTTCATATCAAGGGTCAAAAGATACATTTATTGCCAACCTAAAACATTTCCTAAGTGGCTGGCGCCACTGTTAGTGGTGCTAATGGAAAAATTGCCCTAGCGCCATTGCAACATGCGCTAGGCTAATCTTATGTCTATAAATACAGAGCCTCCCTCTACGTGAAAAGAGTCCGCAAACTCAGTCCAAAAACTCTGCTTTTCGAATTATAGAGCTCGAAGTCTTTCAAAACCCTAGCTTCCTCCAATTTCCTTAGACCCTAACGACCATACACTTAACCTTAACACTCCATACACTCACACACACTCCATATACTCATACACAAGCCTCCATTGAAGACTTAAGGTGCTGCAACTCGGAAGCTCTCAAGGATCAAGCAAAGCAAAGCAAATAAAGCAAACAAAACAAGAAGAAAACAAGGTAGGCTTTCTTTTATATTTACGTACTTCCCCCTTCTCTCTTCTTCCTTCTAACCCACTTGGATTTTCTTCTATTTTAATCTCCTATCTTCTTCCCCTGTTTCTTGTATGCTTGGAACAAGAGAATCTCCGATTCATGTGTAGGAAGGATTGTTGAAAGTCACCATGTCGATGGCTTTCTTCTAATTCAACCTTGGACCATGTGAATTCGCCCCCCTTGATTATGTGGTGAAGCCAACCTTGTATGTTCACGTCTCTACTTGCATTACGCATATTATGTTCATTCATCCCTTAAAAACTGTCGCGCCCAGATTTTTCGCACTCGAGGAATACTCACCCAAGTGGGAAAAACGTTGTACTCTCTCGTTAGAACTCACCCTCCTAGAAGAATGAGTGCGACTAGGTTTGAATTGAAAAATTGGTTTGAATAAAGGGCTTTTGAAAAAGATTCGGAGTCGCCACCTAACTTAATTAAGGTGAGTTAGGTCACCTAAAAACTAAGAATAATCCGAAGACTACACTTAGGGTTTTGGAAAACGATTTGAAAATATCTCCTCGAGAGAGGATTTTTTAGGAAAACGGGTTGTTTGGCAACCTTTGGAAAATATTTAGCCCTTTTTAGAAAAATAACTCCTTTTTGGTCTTTGAAATCAGTGATCTAGGTTTGAAGGTTGGTTACGTGTAGGGAAGACGCACTAAGCTATCACCCTACCTCGTCCTTTCGGTACCTACATGTCAATCTATCCTAGATTCACCTATGATAGTCTTCGACTAACTATAGTTCAACCCTATTCACTTTGAAAAACAATGTTTGAAAATTAACATGATGCATGATATGCAAGTGCAAGATGAGAGAATTGGAAAATAGAAATTGATTTGAAAATAAATTGATTTGATTTGAAAATAGATTTGAAGAGATTGAATTTGAAATTGGAAAGTATGAAAATTTAAAAATAGGAACTTGAAAATAGAAATTTTGAAGTTGGAATTTTGAAAACTGATTGGAATTTGAGATTTGGAAAGATTTTGGAAACCGCACCCATGAGGGTGGAATTGAAGGTTTGAAAAGTATGGTGACCGCACCTATGAAGGTTGCCTACTTATCCCTTTGGGGGAATCAGGTCCGTCGTAGTTCGGACCGGAGTCCAATTGAAAAGAGATTGATTTGAAGAGAGAGATTGGATTGTAAGAAGGAGATTGAATTGAAAACTGGATTTGATTTGAGATTAGAAGAGGAGATTGGAAATTGAAATTGAGAAGATTAGACTTGCTTTGGAAAGACTTTGTTGCGGAAAGATTTGGTTGTGGAAAGATGGAGGTTGTGGAAACCTAGACTTAGGAAAGATAGGAGACCTAGGAAAGACTCAACAGTTTAAGAAAGATTGGATTTTAGGAGAAGTTCGAATTAGGAAATGTCCGATTTAAGAAAGTGTCATTTTTGGAAGGTTTTGAAATTAGGAAAGGTTAGAATTAGGAAAGTTTCATTTTTGAAAAGTTTTGGAGTTAGGAAAGTTTTGAATTAAGAAAGTTTGGAAATTGGTTTTGAATTAAGAAAGCTTGAAAATTGGAAAGTTTCGTTTTAGGAAAGGTTGGAAAAAGGAAAGTTTTCAATTTAGGATATGTTTGAATTAAGAAAGTTTCAACTTAAGAAAGTCTTAAATTAAGAAAGTTTTGAGTTTAGAAAAGTCTTAGATTTAGAAAGATTTCGAAGTTCTGGAAAGTTTAGAATTTAGAAAGATTTGAAATTTAGAAAGTTTAAGATTTAGAAAGTTTTAGAGTTTTAGAAAGATTTGAGATTTTAGAAAGTTTTAGAGTTTTAGAAAATCTTGAAATTAAGAAAGGTTTGAATTTAGGAAAGGTTTAAAAGCTTGAATTTAGAAAAGGATTTTGAAAAAGGGGTAGAATTAGGAAAGGGTTGAATTAGTAAAGATTTGAAAATTGAGTTTTAAAATTTAGGAAAGATTTTTATGTTCAAGTTTTGGAAACTTAAGATTTAGGAAAGTGGAAGTTTAGGAAGGATTTGAATTAAGAAAGAGTTGGATTTTGAAATTTAAGGAAAGATTTAGAGTTTAGGTTTAGGAAACTTATGGTTTAGGAAGGAATCGAATTAGGAAAGGTTTGGATTAAGAAGAGATTGGATTTGGTTTCTTAAAAGAAAAGATTTGATTTTGTTTCCAAAAACGGAGGACGGGATCTAGTTTCCTAAACGGGGAGACTTGATTTGGTTTCCTAAAGGGAAGGTAGGATTTGGCTAGGATTTGGAAAGGAGATTCTAGAAACCCTAGTTTTGAAAAATTATAGTTTTGACGTAGAAAATAGGTTTTGGAAACATGTATAGTTTTGATGTAGAAAACAAAAGATTTTAGAAACCTAGGTTTGGGGCAAAGTTTGAAAACCATGTTTTTGGGAAGAAAATTTAGGGTTTCCTAATTGTGGGTTCTAGGGCTTGACTTGGGTTTCTAAGGAAAGAGTTTTTGGAAAGTGCATTTTTGGAAACGAAGGTTTTCTAGAAGGGAATCTTAGGGAGGAGTTTTTGGAAAGTGAATTTGGAGAGAGAGTTTTTGGAAAAAAATTTTAGGAAAGAGGGAGTTTTGGAAAGTGTGTTTTTAGAAACGTGTTTTTTGGAAAGAAGATCCTAGAGGGGAATTTCTAGAAAGGAGATTTTGGAAAAGAGAGTTTTTGAAAAGATTTTTAGGGAGTGTTTTTAGAAAGTGAATTTTGAGGAAAAGATTTTGGAGAGGAGTTGAAAAAGGGGGTTTTGAAAAATAGATTTTGGAGGAGAGTTTTTGAAAACAATTTTGGAAATGAGAGTTTTAAGAAAGTATGTTGAAAAAAAAAAATTTTTAGAAAGAGATTTTTAAAGAGAGTTTTTAGAAGGTGTAAAAACATCTCACTTTCCTAAAGCAATTCTAACCATAAGAGGGCTAGAACCACTTTAAGAAAGTGGTTTTGAAAACAAGGTTTGAAAATATAGACCAAAAGGCCACTTTTAATATAACACTTTCCTAAAGCAATCCTAGCCATGGAAATGCTAGAATCACCCTAAAATTGTGGTTTTGAAAACAAGTTTTTGAAAAAGAGATTTTGATGCCATTTTGAAAACAAGTTTAAAAACGTTTTGAAAAACAATTTTGAAAACGGTTTTTGGAAGATGCAAGACTATAATATGCACAATGCAATTTGGGGGTCGTGAACATACAAGGCTAAGGCTTCACCACATAATCAAGGGGGCCGGACCCACGTGGTCTTTGGTTAGACTAGAAGAAAGCCCCCGACACGGTGACTCTCCAATAGTCTAATCCTACACATGGACCGGGAGTCCCCTTGTTTCAAGCATGCAAAGAAAGGGGGGGAAAGAGATGGGGGATTAAAATAAAGAAAACCCAAGTGGGTTGGAGAGAGAAGAGAGAGGGGGGAAGTGCAGAAAATTAAAGAGAAAGCCTACCTTGTATCTTCTTTAATTTACGCGCCTTGCTTGTCTTCGGTCTTCGGTCTTCGTCTTGATCTTTTTCTTCAACCTTCAAGGGTTGTCTTCAAGCTTTAGATGGCAGCTCTTCCGATCTTCAAAGGATGGTTGAAGGCTAGGGTATGAGTGTATGGGGGTGTGTATGAGTGTATAGAAGGCTAGGGTTTATGTATGGTGGCTAGGGTTTGGGAAAACCTAGGGAGGCTAGGGTTTAGGAGGTGCTCGAGCTCTGTATATCGAAATATAGGATTCTTAGGTTAAGTTTGCAGACCCCTTTCACGTTGAACGAGGCTCTGTATTTATAGAAGTTGGACAAGCCTGGCGCCTGTTGCAGTGGCGCCAGGGCAAAATTTACACTGGCGCCACTAGGAGTGGCGCCAGGCCATTTTTTGGCTTGGCGCCACTACTAGTGGCGCCAGCCAATTAGGAAAGATTTAAAGTCGGCAAACAACGTATCTTTGACTAGATTTGGGCGCCTGTACTAGTGACTACCATGTAAACTTTAGCCTAGCTTCACTATGAGTGACTCTGGAAAATCCGGAAATGATTTGAAGGAGCCGGGAATGACCCGGAAGGCGGGAAGGGAGTAGGAACACTTAAAACAGTGTCCTGGAGGTATTTGACTTGGAAAGTGAGGATAAGGTGGGTCAGAAAGGTTGACCGGGCCTTTAGGGGCAAAACGGTCAATCGGGTCGGAAAACTGCCGGGCGAACCCGGATTGTTCCAGAAAAAGACTTGAGATCTGGAAACATTATTTAGAATGTTCCCAGAGGTTGCCGGTTTGATTCCCAGAGCTGGCGTGGTCGGAAAAGGAGACCGGCCCACTAGGGGCAAAACGATCATTTTGTACCGGGTTTGCCGGAACTGACTCGGAATGATCCGGAGAGGTAAAGGAAGGTTGAGAATACTCTAAAAAGTATTCTCGAGACATTACCGGTTTGATACCTAAAGCCGATGTGGTCGAAGAAGGAGACCGGCCATCGAGGGGCAAAACGGTCATTTTGTACCGGGTTGGCCGAAACTGACTCGGAATGATCCGGAAAGGTAAAGGAAGGTTGAGAATACTCTAAAAAGTATTCTCGGGACATTACCGGTTTGATACCTAAAGCCGGTATGGTCGAAGAAGGAGACCGGCCCTCTAAGAGCAAAACGGTCATTTTGTACCAGGTTGGCCGGAACTGACTCGGAATGATCCGGAAAGGTAAAGGAAGGTTGAGAATACTATAAAAAGTATTCTCGGGACATTACCGGTTTGATACCCAGAGCCGGTGTGGTTCCCGGGGTGTTCGGATGCCTAGGGGCAAAATGGTCATCTTGACCGGAAAGTTTCGGAAAAGGTTCTAAGGGTAGTTTGGTCATTTTTCACCGAAGTGGGCTAACAGCCACTAGTGTTGACCTAGGTTTTGAGTGTTTCCGCCACTCTCACGGTATGAGTATTTCCGCTACTCGGATGGGGTTTGATGATTTGTGAGTATTTCTGCTACTCAGACGGAGTTGATGATTTGTGAGTATTTTCGCTACTCGGACGGGGTTGATGATTTGGGAGTATTTTCGCTACTCGGACGGGGTTGAGTATTTCCACTACTCTAACGGTTCTGTGAGTATTTCCGCTACTCTAACGGTTCTATGAGTATTTCCGTTACTCTAACGGTTCTGTGAGTACTTCCGCTACTCTAACGGTTTTGTGAGTAGTTTTGCTACTCGGACCGTCTCGAGGAATAAACTGTCTCGAGAGAGGGATTGGAAAGGGGTCTTACCGTCTCCGAAGAGACGTGCCTGGATTGGAGCCGTCTTGAGGAATAAATTGTCTCGAGAGTGGGATTGGAAAGGGGTCTTACCGTCTCCAAAGAGACGTGCCTGGATTGTGAGTGTTTCCGCCACTCTAACGGTTTTGTGAGTATTTCCGCTACTCTAACGGTTTGGTGAGTAGTTTTGCTACTCAGACCGTCTCGAGGAATAAACTGTCTCGAGAGAGGGATTGGAAAGGGGTCTTACCGTCTCCGAAGAGACGTGCCTGGATTGAAACTATCTCGAGGAATAAACTGACTCAAGAGTGGGATTGGAAAGGGGTCTTACCGTCTCCGAAGAGACGTGCCTGGATAGCGAGTGTTTCCGCCACTCTAACGATTTTGTGAGTACTTCCGCTACTCTAACGGTTTTGTGAGTGTTTCCGCCACTGTAACGGTTTTGTGAGTAGTTTTGCTACTCGGACCATCTCGAGGAATAAACTGTCTCGAAAGAGGGATTGAAATTGGAATAAGAAAGGACAATGCCCCTAAGGGCATTTTGGTCATTTTGCCTCTATTTGGGCCTGACAGGCCCGTGAAGCGATGGAAAGACGGAATTTGGACCTAGAGGATTGGTTTCGATTGGAATATGCCCACTATGACTTGAAAATAAGTCTGGACGGAGTGTAGACTGCCGAGCGGTAACAAATGGGGTGCTTACAAAAACTTGTTTTCAAAATAGTTTTCAAAACTTGTATCAAAATCATCTTTCCCAACTTGCATTCAAAAACTCGTTTTCAAAATCATAATCTTAAAGTGATTCTAGTCATTCCGTGGTTAGGGTTGTTTTAAGAAAGTGTTATATTCATTGTGACCATCAAGGTCCCTATTTTGGGTGTAAACCCTAACTTTCATTTCATCAGAACCATAATCTTAAAATGATTCTATCTATTCCATGGTTAGGGTTGTTTTAGAAAAGTGTAATATTCAATGTGATCATATTGGTCCATATTTCAAATCCAAGTTATTTTCAAAACCACTAACTTGGAATGATTCTAATCTCTTCATGTTTAGAATCGTTTTAAAAAAGTGAGACATTCAAAAGATTTCAAAAGTCCATATTCAAACCCCTTTCAAAATTGCTTTTCAAAATACTTTCTAAAAGCTCTCTTCAAAAATCTACTTTCTAAAAACTCATTCCTAAAACCTCCCTTTAAAAATCTATTATCCAAAAAGCTCTTTTCAAACTCATTTCCAAAAGTTCTCTTTAAAAATTCACTTTCTAAAATCTCTCTTCATATCTCCTTCCTAGAAACTCTCTTAAAAAGATCTACTTTCCAAAAATTCTTTTTCTTGGAATCTAAGTCAAGCTTTAGATTCCATAGTTAGGAAACCCTAATTCTCTTTCCTAAAAACATGACTTTCTCTTTTACTTCAAATCATAAGTTTCCAAAAATTATTTTCTACATCAAATCATAAGTTTCCTAAATTTCCTTTTTTACACCCAAACCATTAGCTTTCCAAATCCAAGCTTTTCAAAATTCAACCTTTCCAATTCCATGCCAAATCAAATCTTTCAACTTAAGTAATTAGATCAAATCCTTCAATTTTAGAAACCAAATCAAATCACCCCTTTTTGGAAATAAAATCAAATCATCTCTTTTTTGGAAATAAAATCTAAATTTTCTATTTTAGGAAATATAGAAATCAAATCTTTCTTAATTCAAACATTTCCTAATTCCAAACTTTCTAAATTTCAAAACTTTCCAAATTCTAAATCTTTTCAAAGTTGAAATCCTTCTAAATTCAAAACTTTTCTAAAAGGAAACTTTTTAAATTCAAGACTTTCCTAAAATCAAAACTTTCCTAATTTGGAACTTTCCTAAAATGAAACTTTCCTATTTTGAAACATTTCTAATTCAAAGCATTCCAAAGTCCAATCTTTCCTAAACCTTAGCTTTCCAAATCATTCCAAGTCAAGTGTTTTCAAACCAAATTAAATCTCTTTTCAAATCTTCCTTAAATTCAACTTTCTTAATTCGAATCTTTCTCAAATCCAACTTTCTAAAATCAAACTTTTTAAATCTAAATCATATCCTTTCCAATTCAACTACATATTCCAAACTTAGGTTACCTAAGCCCTAAGAGGCCTAAACCCTAGTTCAACCCTAACCCTAAAGTTAGGAGGCTTCAACTCTTTTCTAAAACTCCTTTCTAAATTAAGATAGTTTTAAAACTTCAATCTAAGTCAAAATGTTTTCAAAACTCAACTCCTTTTTTCCTAAATCAAGTCCAAGTTTTCTTTCAAAGTTCAAACCATTTTTCAAGTCTAAGTTCAATTTCAAATCAAATCTCGATTTCATATCTTCTATTCTAAGTTCAAATCAAATCCTTTTTCAAATCAAACTCTTTTCTAATCAAATCTTTTCAAGTCAAACTTTTTTCAAAAACCTAAAAGCGTCTATTTTCAATCGAACTCTTGTCCGAACTACGACTGACTAGATTCCGAAAAAGGGATACGTAGGCAACCCTCATGGGTACGGTCACAACCTTTTTAAAACTTCCAATTCCATGATCTATTTCAAGTTTCCAATTCTAAAATCTGTTTTCAAATCTCTAATTCTAATTTCTAAAACGTTCTTTCCAATCTCACATCAAATCTATCTTTTCAAATCTATTCCTAAAATCAAATCAAGTCTTTTCAAATCTACTTTCAAAATCAAATAAAATTCTTGCACTTGCATATCATGCATCATATGTAATTCTTTTCAAAGGGGATAGTGTTGGACATTTATTAATCAAAGATTCCAAATAAGTGAACCTAGAGTGAATAAACATGTAGGTATCACAAGGGTAAGGTAGGGTGTTGGCTTAGTGCGTCTTCCCTATACATAACCAACCTACGAACCTAGAATCACTATTTTCAAAGACCAAAAATAGAGTTATTTTCAAAAAGGGCTTAAATATTTTCAAAGGTTGCCAAATAACCTATTTTCTTAAAAACCCTCTCTTGAGGAAGTTTTAAAATCTTTTCAAAAACTCTAAGTGTAATCTTCGAATTGTGCTTAGTTTTAGGTAACCTAACTCACCTTAATCAAGTTAGGCGGTGACTTCAAATCTTTTCTAAAAGCCTTTAATCAAAATCAATTTCTAATTCAATCCTAGCCGCACTCGTCCTTCTAGGAGGATGAGTTCTAACAAGAGAGTAATGTGTTTTTCCCACTTGTGTGTATTTTTCTCGAGTGTAAAAAATTGGGGCACGACATCTGCTAGACCACTTTGGTGAAAATGACCAAACTGCCCCTCGGGCCCTTTTGTCACGCTTCTCGAGAAAGTACCTAAGTCCTCATAGCGATAAATCCACCCTTCCAAGATTGTCCCAAAGACAATTCAGCATATTCGAATGCCTTTCAGTCGATTCCGGATCAATTCCAAGACCATCTGGTCGAAATGATCACTTTGCCCCTAAGCATCTGATCGCCTTCGAAAATCACACCGACTCTGGATATCAAACCGGTTACCTGTTAAAGATGCTTTTAATAGTATTCCTAACCTTCCAATGCCTTTTCAGATCATTCCGAGTCTATTCTGGCAAGCCCGTTACAAAATGACTGTTTTGTACCACGTAGGCCAGTCACCTTCTCCAACCACACCGCCTCTGGGTATCAAAGCGACAACCCCTCATAACACTCTTGATAGTATTTCCAACCTTCAAGCCTTCTCACGGGTCACTCTAGGTCCATTTTGGTGTTTTCCCGATCCAATTGACTATTTTGCCCCCTAGTAGGCTGGTCACCCTTTTCAACTACTTTGGCACTGGTTATCAAGCCATTTAGCTTCAGGATACTCTCATAGAGGTTCTCGTCCATCCCTGGCCTTCCAGATCACTCCCGGACTTTCTGGAGTCACTTGTAGTGGAACCAAGCCAAAAAATGCATGCTAGTCACTAGGACAAGCGTCCAAATCTTTTACCTTACATTCCAAGGGTCAAAAGATACGTTTCTTGCCGCCTTAAAAATTTCCTAAGTGGTTGGCACTGCAGCAAGTGTCGGTTCCTGTTTCAATTGCCTATAAATACAAACCCTCCCCCTGCGTAAAAAGGGTACATAAACTTAGTCTAGAAACTTGTATTCAAAGTTGTATTCAAAATCGTATTCAAAGTTGTTTTCAAACTTGTATTCAAAACTTCATTCTTTTAAAATTGTTTTCAAAATCACACTCCTTGGATGATTCTAGCCATTCCATGGTTAATGTTCTTTTAGGAAAGCGTTATATTCATTGTGACCATTAAGGTCCAAATTTTAGGTGTAAATCCTAAATTGTTTTTATCAAAATCACAATCCTAAAATGATTCTAACCATTCTATGGTTAGGTTTGTTTTAGGAAAGTGTTACATTCAATGGGATCATTATGGTCCATATTTCAAACCTTATTTGTTTTCAAAATCACAACCCTAAAATGGTTCTAATCTTTTCATGGTTAGAATTGTTTTAGGAAAGTGAGATATCTAAGAGACTTGCAAAAGTCCATATTCAAACCTCTTTCTAAATAGTTTTGCAAATCTACTTCCTAAAAACTCTTTTCTAAGATCTACTTTCTAAAAACTTTTTGTCTTGAAGTTCAAGTCAAACCCTAGAATCCATGGTTAGGAAATCCTAATTATTTTCTTGAAATCGTGACTTTCTATTTTGCCATAAATCATAGATTTCTAAATCCAAGATTTTCAAAACTCAGCTTTCCAACTCTATGTCAAATCAAATCTTCCAATTTAGGAAACCAAATCAAATCCTCCAATTTTGGAAACAAAATCAAATCATCTATTTTTGGAATAAAATCCATCTTCTACTTTAAGAAATAACAATCATATCTTTCTTAATTTCAAGCCTTTCCAAATCCCGACTTTCTAAATTTCAAACTTTCAAATCTTTTTAAATTTCAAATCTTTCAATGTTTAAATCTTTCTACTTTTAAAACTTTTTAAATTCAAATCTTTCCAAAATCAACTCTTTCCTAAAAATGAAACTTTCCTAAAATGGAACTTTCCTATTTTAAAATTTTTCTAAAATGGAACCTTCCTAATTCGAAACTTTTCTAAAATTCAACTTTCTAAAATCAAACCTTCTTATTTCAAGTGCATATTTCAACCCTAGGTTACCTAATTCCTAAGATGTCTAAAGACTCTAAACCCTAGTTCAACCCTGTCGCGCCCAGATTTTTTGTACTCGAAGAATACACACACATGTGAGAAAAATACTGTACTCTCTCATTAGAACTCATTCTCTTAGAAGAATGAGTGCGACTAGGTTTGAATTGAAAATAGATTTGAATAAAGGGTTTTTGAAAAAAGTTTGGAGTCGCCACTTAACTTGATTAAGGTAAGTTAAGTCACCTAAAAACTAAGCACAATTCGAAGACTATACTTAGGGTTTTTGAAAACGATTTTTGAAAATACTACCTCTAGAGAGGGTTTTTAAGAAAACAAGTTGTTTGGCAAACTTTGAAAAACATTTAAGCCCTTTTTAGAAAAATAACTCCATTTTTGGTCTTTTGAAGACAGTGATCCTAGGTTCGGAGGTTGGTTACGTGTAGGGAAGACGCACTAAGCCATCACCCTACCCCGCCCATGCAGTACCTATATGTCTATTTACCCTAGATTCACCTATGAGAGTCTTCAAATAACAAATTTATAATCCTATTCACTTTAGAAAATAATTTTAAGAAAGACATGATGCATGATATGTAAATGCAAGAAAAAGAGAGTTAAAAAATAAATTTGGAAATAAATTTGAAAAGAAATTGATTTGATTTTTAAAAAGAGATTTGAAATTGAAATTGAAAAGAGATTTGAAAAGATAGATTTGATTTGAAAGAAAGTTTTAGAAAGTGGAAATGGAGATTTGAAAACAGATTTTTGGAATTGGAAACTTGAAAATAGATTATGGAATTTGAAGATTTAAAAGAAAATTATAGAAATAGAAGCTTGAAAAGGGTTGTGACCGCACCCATGAAGGTTGCCTACGTACTCTTTTGGAGGAATCAAGTCAGTCGTAGTTCGGACAAGAGTCCGATAAAAAATAGAATGTATGATTGAAAGAAGAAATTGAATTAGAATTTGGATTGGAAGATTTAGAGATTTGAACTTAGAAGATTGGAAATTGGAATTAAAGGATTAGGAAATTAATTTTGAAAGATTGAGGTTTAGAAAACCTAGACTTAGAAAGATAGGATTTAGGAAAGACTTGAGATTTAAGAAAAATTGGACTCGAATGTTGGACTTGGAAGATTAGGAAAGATTGGATTTAGGAAGGGTTCAAATTAGGAAAGTTTCAAAATAGGAAAGTGTCATTTTAGGAAAGTTTCATTTTAGGAAAGTTTCGAATTAGGAAAGTTTTGGTTTAGGAAAGTTTCGATTTAGGAAAGTTTTGGAATTAGGAAAGGTTTCGAATTTAGGAAAAAGGAATGTTTTTGAAATAGAAAAGTTTATAATTTAAGAAAGTTTAGAATTTAGAAAGTTTAGAAGTTTAGAAAGATTAGAAAAGTTAGATTTGGAAATTTTAGATTTGCAAAGGGATGGAACTAGGAAAGAGTTGAATTAGAAAAGATTTGGAAGCTTAATAAGGAAAGATTTAAAAGTTTAGGTTTAGGAAACTTATGGTTTAGGAAAGTAGGAGATTAGAAAGGATTTGAATTAGGAAAGGTTTAGAGTAGGAAAGATTGAGACTTCTATTTCCTAAAACAAGGGATTGGATTTTGTTTCTAAAAGAGAGGGTTTGATTTTGTTTCAAAAAACGGAGGATTGGATTTAGTTTCCTAAAGGGGAGATTGGATTTAGTTTCCTAAAGGGGAAGATTAGATTTGGCATGGATTTGGAAAGGGAAGTTTTAGAAACCCTAGATTTGGAAGACTATAGTTTTCATGTAGAAAATAGGTTTTGGAAACTTAAGATTTTGATGTAAAAAGGGAGATTTTGGAAACCTAGGTTTTAAGGCAAGATTGAAAATCAAGTTTTTGGGAAGGAAAATTAAGGTTTCCTAATCGTGAGTTCCTAGGGCTTGACTTGGGCTCTAACGAAGAAGATCTTGAAAAGTGAGCTTTTAGAAAGAGAGATTTTTGGAAGGAAATCCTAGAGATGAGTTTTTAGAAAGTGAATCTTGAAGAGAGAGTTTTTGAAAAGTAAAACTTTGAGAGAGTTTTTGGAAAGAGATTTTGGAAAAGAGATTTAGGGAGAGAGTTTTCTAAGAATGAAACCTAGGGAGTATTTTTAGGAAAGAAATTTTGAAAATAGAGTTTTTGGAAAGGAGATTGAAATAGAGTTTTGAAAAATAGATTTTTGGAGGGAGTTTTTGAAAATAATTTTGAAAGGGAATTTGAAGAGAGGTTTTAGAAAGTATGTAAAATATCTCACTTTTCTAAAGCAATTCTAATCACAGGAAGGCTAGAACCACTTTAAGATAATGGTTTTGAAAACAACAAGGATTTTGAAACTATGGACCATATTGGTCACTTTAAATGTAACACTTTTCTAAAGCAACCCTAATCATAAAAAGGCTAGAATCACCCTAGGACTATGATTTTGAAAACAAGTTTTGAAAAAGAAATTTTTGATGTAAGCTTTTGAAAACGAGTTTGAAAACGAATTTTGGAATAATGCAAGATCATGATATGCACAATACAAATTGGGGTCATGAACATATAAGGTTAAGGCTTCATCACATAATCAAGAGAGCCGAACCCACGTAGTCTCTGGTTAGACTAAAAGAAAGTCCCCGACACGATGACTCTCCAATAGCCTAATCCTGCACATGGACCGAAAAATCTCTTGTTTCAAGCATGCATGAAAAGGGGGGGGGGGGGGGGGAGGAAGAAGATGGGGGATTAAAATAGAAGAAAACCCAAGTGGGTTAGGAGAGAGAAGAGCAGGGGAAAGATGCGTAAACGTAAATAAGAAGCCTACCTTGTGTCTTCTTTATTTTGCTTAGCTTTGTGCATTTTATTTTGCTTGCTTCGCTTCGGTCTTCACTTCAGTCTTCAAGAGTTTGTCTTCGATCTTCAAAGCTTCTTAGTTGCAACAATCCAAGTCTTCAATAAAGGGTTTGAGGCTAGTGTATGAGTATATGAGAGTGTATGAGTGTATAGGAGGCTAGGGTTTGTGAAAACCTAAAGAAACTAGGGTTTAGGGAGGCTACGAGCTCTGTGTATTAAAAAGTAGGGTTTTTAGACTGAGTTTGCGAACCTCATTCACACGGGAGGAGGCTCTCTATTTATAGAGAGAAGAATGACCAAAAAACCTTCTAGTGGCACCAATCCAAATATTGGCTTGGTGCAAACCAGTTAGGAAAATTTTAAGGTCGTGAAGCAATGTATCTTAAGAAGATTTGGACGCCTGTACTAGTGACTACCATGGAATTTTTAGCCTAGCTTCTCTAGGAATGACTCTGGAAAGTCCAGGAATGATTCGAAGGGGCCGGGAATGACCCAAAGGGTCGAAAAAGGGCAGGAACCCTTACAATAGGGTCCTGGGGGTAATGGACTTAAAAACGGATGTTAGGGTTTGTTGGAAGGTTTGATCAGGGCATTAGGGGCAAAACGGTCAATTGCGTTAGAAAGCTGCTGGGACTGACTCAAAATGTCCTTGAAGAAGACTCGAGGTTTGGAAAAATTATTTAGAATGTTCCCAAAGGTTACTGGTTTGATACCCAGAGCCGGTGTGATCCCCAGGGTGTTCGGATACCTAGGGGCAAAATGTTCATTTTGACCAAAAAGTCTCGGAATTGGCCCAAAACTGACTAGAAGACACCTAATCAAGCCAGATCGTCTCTAGGATAATCTTGGAAGGGTGGACTTACCATTCTGAGGACTTAGGTATTTTCTTGAGAAATGTGTCGAAAAATGGCCTTAGAGGCAGTTTGGTTATTTTTCACCGAAATGGGCTAGCAGGCACCGGTGTTGACTTGGATTTTGAGTGTTTCTGTCACTCTGACGGCGGTCCCATGACACAGGAGTTTGTTGGCAATTCCCTATATCGACCTGTTTGCGAGTATTTCTACTACTCTGACAGTTGCGATGTTTGCGAGTACTTCCGCTACTCTGACAGTTCGTGATCATTCCCTAGACTGCCTGATCTCGGGAAGCTGCTAGAGAGATTTAGCGCCTGAAAAATCAACTCTCTCAGAAGGCATGCCAAAATAGACATTTCTGCATTGGCAGGCTAGCAGGTGCCAAAGGTGGACCGTTCTACCATCTAAGGGACTTAGGGTCTCGTCCCGGTCGACAGGTTTGAAGGGACTTACCGTTTCGAAAAAAATTTCTTCGAAAAATGTGCTAAACAAGATAGACTTACTGCCTTGATGAATCAACTTTCTCAAGAGAGAGATTGGAATTGGAATTGGACTTGAAAAATTGGACTTACCGTCTTTGAGAAGACGTGCCTGATTTGGGAATTGGACCGAACAATGCCCCTAAGGGCATTTTGGTCATTTTGCCTCTATTTGGACCCGGGGGGACCGCGAAACAATGGATAGACGGGATTAGACTTGGAAAGTTGATTTAACTCAGAATATGTCCACATTGACTTGAATACAAGTATAGATGGACTATAGATTGCCGAGCGATCAAAAATGGGGTGCTTACAAACCCTAACCCTAAAGTTAGGAGGCCTTTAATTCTTTTCTAAAAATTATTTTCTAAACCAAGTTTGTTTTCAAACTTTAATCTAAGTCAAGTTAATTTCAAAGTTCAATTTAATTTTTCCAAATCAAGTTCAAGTTCTACTCTTTAAAGTTCAATTTCAAATCATTTAGTTCAACTTCAAATCAAAGTCCATTCCAAGTTCGATTTCGAATCCAAGTCAATTTCAAATCTTCCAATCAAAGTTGAATTCAAACCCCTCTTCAAATCAAGTTTTTTAAAGGCCCCAAAGTGTCTTTTCAATTCAAACTTTTCAAAGACCTTAAAGTGTCTATTTTTAATCGGACCCCGAGTCCGAACTACAACTGACTTGATTCTCAACAAAGGAATACGTAAGCAACCCCCATGGGTGTGGACACAACCTTTTTCAAGTTTCAATTTCTCACAACCTCTTTCAAACTTCAAATCTTCTCTTCAAATCTATTTTCAAAATCAAATTCTTTGCTTGGACTTGCATGTCATGCAATCATATGAAACTTCTTTTTTATATGATTCTTCTCAAAGTGGATATAATTGGACAATAGATAATCGAAGATTCTAAATAAATGAACTTAGGGTGATAAAATATATTGGTACCGCAAGGGCAGAATAAGATGATAAAATATATTGGTTATGTATCTTTTCTATACGTAACCAACCTCCGAACCTAGAATCACTGTTTTCGAAAGACCAAAGATGGAGTTACTTTCAAAAAGGGCTTAAATCTTTTCATTGGTTTTCAAACAACTTGTTTTCCAAAAAAAAACCCTCTCTTGAGGAAGTTTTCCAAAACCCTTTAAAAAACCTTAAGTTTAATCTTAGAATTACAATTAGTTTTAGGTGACCTAACTCACCTTAACGAAGTTAGGTGGTGACTCGAAATCTTTTCCAAAAGCCCTTATTCAATGTCAATTTCTAGTTCAAACCTACTCGCACTCGTCCTTTTAGAAGGATGAGTTCTAACGAGAGAATACCCTATTTTTCTCACTTGTGTTTTCTTGAGTGCAAAAAATTGAAGTGTGACACTACTCACAAAGGAGGTCATTGTAAAGCCCTGGGTATAATGTCTTGCTATGCAACCTGTCTATCCACACTAATTTTGTCACTCTAAGTCACTGGACAATCTCTAACAATATGTCCATTTGCTCCACACCTGTAATAAGTAACTCCTCCAATTCTACCACTAAAAGTTCTCGAACCCGAAGATCTCATCAGAGGTCTCCAAGGTCCACGACCCCAAGGACTTCTAGATCTGAGACTCCTTATTCTCAAGCTTAACTGTAATCTTCCTTATCCACCAAACCTTACAGATTCTGATGATTTCTAGCCTGACGTTCTAACTCCCGCATCAAATTTTCCTTTTTTGAACTGTTCTCTTCTACATAACAATTCTTTTACATCTTACTACATAATTTTTTATTTATTCACTAAGTCAGCATACCTTATCATTTCAAGAGCTAAAACCCGTGATCGAATGCTCAACTCTAATCCCTATTGGAACCTCCTGCATTTAGCATCTTCAATGCGCACTAAGTCGAGTGCAAACTGTGACAATGCTGTGAATTGCTCTTCGTATTCAGATATTGTCATCTTTCCTTATTTCAGATAGATAAACTCTTACTTTTTTTGATATCTATAATAAGTGGAAAGTACTACTCAATGAATACCTTTACAAATTGCTGCCATGTAAATCGCTACTTCACCACCCTTATCATTCGTCTCTTACCAATTTTGTGCTTCACCTTTTAATATGAATATAGCCAACATTAGTTTTTGTTCATCTACCACAGCCATTACCTCAAATATTGCCTCTAATTTCTTCAACCACTCCTCTGTCACTAATGGATCGGTTGCCCCGATGAACTCTAGAGGATTCAGTTTCATGAATTGTTCATGCAATATACTAGTTCTCTATGCTAGTCTAGTGGACTGATATTCAATATACTGAGCCAAAACATTTACCACTCTATCGGCTGCATCTGGTAGATTCTAAACACCCTTTTCCTAGCATCCCTGCCCTTTCTCTGGAGCTGATGATGCATCCTCTTCCACTCCCCTTGGTAAATCTCTTTGGGCCATTCTCACTACATCAATTTAAGATTAGTACACCATATATATGACCCACATACCTCTATCAACTTAAACCGACACAACAACACCTTACAATCTACTACAACTGTAGACGCCAACTCAATAACAAAGTCTTGGTCTTAAACCTTGGCCTTAAACCACAGCTTTGATACCAATCTGTCACGCCCGCACCTAATTAGGCCTCATTAACGTCGTTTTAGGATGAATGATTGCACAAGTTATCAACCTATAAGCGAAACCTCACAACAATTCCAAAGATAAGAAGGAATAAACAACATCATTAAATAGAAAACCTTCCTAGAATCTCCATCATTAAATAAATGAAACTATCTCACAATCTAATCAACATACATAAAGAAGACTACTGAATCAACTCATAATGATTACAAACCAAAATGTAAACAAACTCTACAAACTCCTATCCAATACACAACATATACAAGAGCAATGACTCAACAATGGAGCTTCTCAAAGCTCTCTAACTCCACACTAACATCAATAACGATGGCAACAGCAATGGACCGAACCTCCCTTCTCTCTCACCTGCAAGACAATCTATGTAGGTGTGAGCTATATATCAACGTGTTCACAAAGATAATCAATACTTATAAAGAATAAATGATAAATGAGCTTTTTATAATCCACCAATAGATAAATTACCACCAATGATAAGTAATATCTCCTGTAATGCAATGTATGATACATTATAAATAAGCGCGCGATTTAGATAACATTAACCCAATATATTGATTGCTTGTTATCCAAGAATGTCCACTATGACACCCTTTAGGTTAGTCCACCATGACTAAACCTTAGATTAGTCCCACGTGACTGAACCTTCTCATGTGCAAAACAATTTATGCACACATTATGGATTGTATGCAATATCACCTTATAAACCACCAATCATCATGAATATAGCTTATAAGATATTATATACAATATGAGAAAGAATATCCTAATCTCCTCACAATCAACACTAGCATTCATAATAAGACATTCATTCAATACAAATAAGAATATCTTATATCCCCACCTGTTACTGCTTTATAATCACAGTTGAGTCACTCTTTTGGTTGAGTCGAAGTGTTTTGATCAATTTTCAAACCTATCATCCAAAACCACATCAATCATGATGAAATAGATGCTATAATTCATAATCAATGCATAATTATAGCCTATACTTCTTAAATATGTGATTTAGACCATCAATGATGCATTAGAACTCAATGGGATAGTAAACCCTTTCCTAATGCAATACAAAGTCAACTTTAAACTACAATATCTCTCAATTTACAATGATTTAGAGTGTAAATTTTATATCAATAAAAATATCTATGAGTTTACTTTTTAACGCTTCAAACGGTGTGTCATTTTGAGTTTTCTAGAGTGAGATATGACCATTTTACCAAAATGCGCTGAAGTTGTGGTCGAGAAGCATGCCACTAGGCGCTCCTTGGTGCGCCATAGCGCCCTTCTGGCAGCTCATTGCGCCATTAGGCACCCTCTGGTGCACCGTATCACCCTCTTGGCAGCCCACTGCGCCATTAGGGGCCCTCCAGGTGCACCAGTGCGCCCCTCTCCCTCCTAGGTCCAAAAATGAAGTTTCAAACATGGTTTTAAGTCTCCTTTATAACCCCAACTCAATTTCTAAGTCTTTTAAAGTCTAGAATGAAGTTCTAAAACCTTTAACAAGGCATCTAAACATTAATACATGAAAAACATAAAGAATTCAAGGTCTCCACTTAGAAATCATATGCAATCTCTCTCTCCACGTCCAACTCTCACTTCTATGGCATAAATGATATGCTAGTATGCAAGAATCTATAAAAACACAACCACACAAGCATGTATGAAGATAAGATTTTCACCTCAAGAAAATGAAAGACAAGCCTTCGTCTTCAATCCCTTCTTCCTTTTCTTCCTTTCTCTCTTTCTCTTCTTTTTTTTTCTCTCCCTTTCTTTCTCACCAAACACAATTACCACACAAGCTCCTCTCTTTTCTCTCCCTTCTTGACTTAAAGTCAACAATTGATACAACTTGTATCTATTTCTCAACATGTCACACACATACACATGCTAGCAACAAGCACACACACCTTGTGCACACACCTCACTTAAGTGAAGCACACACCTAGGTGGCTTCTATACCAATCACCTCCTTACTTCACCACACCACTAATCCACATGATTAACATAATTAAACATGTTTAGGCTAATTAATCATCATTAGCCTTAAGCTAAGGATGTGGATTAATTAAGGTAATTAATCAAGGATTAAACCAACTAATAATGCTAAAAAATATGATAATTCTCTCATAGCATGCTCTCATTAAAATATGCTAATCAAGCTCCTCAATTAATATAATCACACACTAGAATGTATGTAATTAAGCTAAACATGAGATTAAGCAAGTTAGGGTTTTAAATGAAAATATTTTTGAGCTTTCTGTTTTGATTTTTGCAAAGCTTCCTTACGTATTTAGTCTCTAAAATATCAAGGGGGGGCTGTTATTTATAGGTAGTCTAGTTTGGGGCTGGCACATGTATTACATGTGCCTGGCCCAAATTGGTTCAAGTGCATGTAACATAAGCGCCGGGACCTAGCCACTGAAAGAGTGCCTCATGACACCCTTGTATTTTCCAAACTTGGGCTGGAAGACAAGTTTTGTCTCAATCTAATCAAAAAATGGGCACATGTAGCTTACACTCCCCCACTTGGAAATTTTATGCGTGCTTCTCCTCAATATTCGTGCCATCCAGGGATGATCTAGGAAAATCAGACACGGCGACAATGTTCCCCTCTAGTTTCTCTTGAACTTAGTACCCTCGGGAAGCCTTGGACGACTTTGGATGATAAAGATATTGCCTTGGGAAGCGAGCTTAAAAATAAGCTTTTGGGAGCGTTTAAAAGACTCTAGGTCGGTTTCCTAAAATGGCTATTTTTTATCCAAGCGATCGTGGCCTTCAAGAAGTGATTATCTTGATCAAACTATACTAATGGAAAGTCCCCTTGAAAGGCTTCAAAAAATTTTCTGATTTATGCATTTTACAAGTCGTTTGATGCTGCGTTTTAACCAAAGAATCAGGATTTGACACATGAAATGAGAGGTATACTTGTATTTTTTTTTTCAAGTTTCAAAAAGTACGCTTCTTTGAGTTGTTCGATCATGACCTTCGAGTGATGTTATTGAAAATTAGACCATACCGTTGAAAAGCCTATCACTCAGGCTTCTAAGAATTCCTTAATAAGCATGTCTGTCAATGGTGCGTTTTAGTTTAGGAATTGAAGGAAAATTCGGTTTTGGGGGAGCATTTGTGACATGGTCCTTAAAGCTTTTATTGATTAATGTGTGTTTTGAGTCAAGGGACTCCCCCAAAACTGATAGGAACCCTCTTCGGAGTGTCCTGGTAGGTACTGGTTCAGTTTTTTGGGCTAATGTGGTCTGAAAAGGCACTCAGGCCTTGATAAGGGTAAAATGGTCATTTGATCAAAACTTGTCGAAACGAGATCGGAAAGAATTTTATTTGGAAACTTGGGCATGCCTAACTACCTAGAGGTAGTATGGGGTGGTTTTACCGCTTCAGGGAACTTGTACTTCCCGGGAGTGTGTCGAGGCACCTAGGGACAAAATAATCATTTTGATCGGGATTATCCAGAATGAGACCAGAGTTGGTTTGAATAGAATATTGAACATACTGGACTGTCTAAAGATAGTGTTAAGAGTGGCCTTAATGCCTTGAGGAATTGGTATTTTCTCGAAGACATGTCGAGGAGCCTAAGGGCAAAATGACCATTTTGACCAGAATGAGACTGGAATTGATTTGAATGGCATATTGAACATGCCAAGTTGTTTAGAGATAGTGTTGCAGGTGACCTTACCACCTTGAGAAACTGGTACTTTCTCAAAAGACGTGTCGGGCTACCTAGGGGCAATATGATCATTTTTTACTATGCAGGGCTAGCAAGCGCCGACGTTGACCTGGATTTACTAGAGTTTTCGCACTCTGATGATTGTGACGAGTTAGTTTTCAAAGATATCCCTTCCTTTGGTAAACATGCTACGGGCAATAGGCGTAGTTGGTCTTTTGACACAAGGTTACTTACAGTATGCCTGTGTTGACTTGTTTGTGAGTGTTTTTGCCACTCTAACAATTTGATAATTTGTGAGTACTTTTATCACTCTAGCAGTTTTGGTGTTGGTTCCGGAGATCGCCCAATCTCAAAAAGCGGCCTAATGCCTAAGAGCGTAATGAACATTC
The DNA here is from genome assembly GCA_033060915.1 of Euryodendron excelsum. Lineage (NCBI taxonomy): Eukaryota > Viridiplantae > Streptophyta > Magnoliopsida > Ericales > Pentaphylacaceae > Euryodendron > Euryodendron excelsum. The sequence continues at coordinate 17,711,089 of CM065392.1, read as the reverse complement.
TACGTCAGCGAGCTAGTAGGAGTTGAAAGTAAACCGTTCAAGGTTTGTGAGTGTTTCCGTCACTCCGATGGTATTGGCCATTGGCTTTGGAGACCGTCCGGTCTCGAAAAGCTACTTGAAAAGTCTAGGAACATTTTGGTCATCTTGCTTTAGTTAGGCCTTCTAGGCCCGGAAGCAACTGCTTGAACTTGAAGGGTTTGATTCAATCTCTGAAAAGCCGCTCGAGGCTTGACAGTGCTGTGACGTTTTACTAGAAGATTGGTTTGGACCGAAAATTTCCAAGCAAACGAAAATGGGGTGCTTACACTGTGGTTGCAACACGTGGCTCATTATAGCAGCAACATGTGGCTTATTTTCGTAGAGTTATATATGTATATATATATATGATATAAATACATGAATAACTACATTTTAATTTTGGTTCATTGTATTCATTTTGTTCATGTATTTGACATAAATGCACTTTGTCATTTGTTCATTGTATTTATTGTGTTCATATATTTGTTATAAAAATTTTACACTTTTATTAGATATCAATGTATTGGTTTTGACTTTTTAAATTTCATAAACGTAGCTGATTATGGCAACGACATGTGGCTTCTTGTTTTAGAGTTATATATATGATATAAATAAATAGAATACCGTATTTTATTTTTAATTGCCATGTATTTACCTACTATACTACTATACAATTTGTATACTAAATTCAAATAAAAATTAACTCTATTATCTTTTTAAAATTTATTTATAAATTCCAATGCACAAGTCATCAATAATTATAACATTATAAAAATAATATCTATATAACTGTATATATCTACATCTATATTTATACACAATATATATAAGTAGACCATTGTCGCAGTGGTTGGGATAGTTTGCATCTTTACTCTTTAATTTTTTTAATTTGTCAATCAAACTTGTCTATGGAAGTTAATTAATTATAAGTTAAAGACATTACTCTTTCAAATCTTTTGAAATTAATTTTAAATGCAATGAATATAAAATTTAAGTAATTCATTATCTTATTGTTGTGGTGGTGGCACATGGCATCCTTTAGTTTTAATTTTTTTTCACTTTTTGTGTTTTAATAAATATATAGATTACTACACTTTATTTTTTTGTTGTATTTATTTTGTTAATGTATTTGACATATATAGATTACTACACTGTATTTTGTTTGTTCATTGTATTTATTGTGTTCCTATATTTGATACGTTGTGCTTGGGACACTTGGCATCTTTGCTTTTAATTTTTTTTTATTTTTTGTGTTTTAATTTGTCAAGCTTCTTTTCTCTATGTAAGTTAAACTTCATTTGAATTGTAATGAATTTAAAATTTAAGTAAGCCCTTATCTTATTGTTGTGGTGGCGACACTTAGCGTACTTTACTTTTAATTTTTTCAGTTTTTGTGTTTTAATTATTTAACTTTTTTTTCCTACCTAAGTGAATTAATATTAGCGAAAGATATAACTTTTTTAAACCTTTTAAAAATAATCTTAGATGCAATGAATTTAAATTTACTAAAAATTATAAAAGTCAGTTGACTATTTTTAAAATTTTCTTAAATATTGCATTCTTTGTACTTTTAATAATGTTTTATATATATAATTTGTTTTCAAAACTATACATTTGCATTTAATATGAATTCTAAAAGTCAGTTGATTATTTTATTATTTTTAATTCTTCAACTATTATCTTATACACATGCATTCTTACATTTACAACATTATTTTATACATTTAATTTTCAAATGAAATTGTTAAAACTTACGCTATTGCACATTGTATTCACTAAATTTAGATAAAATGTATCTTCACTATCTTCTTAATTATCAATTTAAGTGGTTGCAACATGTGGCATTCTTTGTTTTTAATTTTTTTTCACTTTTTGTTTTTTTAATCTATCTAAATTCTTCGCCCTACATTAGTTAATAAGTGATTGTAATATATATATTTTAAACAATTTAGAAAAAAATATTAGATTAAATGCATCTAAAATTTAGTAAGAAATCTAAAATTAGTTTTTGAAACTATCCAAGATGTCTTTTCAAAAAAATGTGATAATAAGTGATTAAGAAAAACAATTAAATTTTCAAATATTTAACGTTCAACAAGAAATTTGAGAGACTTAACAATCTTCTTAGCTTGTTCAACTATTAATTCAAATACATGTTTTTTTTTTCATCTATATAATTATACATATATTTTTTTAAATATTGAGTATTTTTACTTATGCCACTATCCACTATATTCATCAAATTCATAGGATATGCATCGTCATAATCACATTAAATTCTTCAACTATTCATTTAGATACATGTATTATTGATAATTATAATACTTTGTTAGAAAATATCATAAATATAATAATTGAGTCATTCTTTTAAATGAAATTAACATTAGTCCAATAATTGATTTTTATTTCCTTGAATCACTCTATTTATTTCATATTTTACTTAATTAAATCACAAAAATTTAAAAATATAACTAAAATATATGTTCATAATAAACGTAGAAAAAAATTTCCGTGCATGGCACGGTTATAAAACTAGTAAATAAGTAAACAAAACCCTTGTCCAACCAAACAAGTTAACTATTAGACCAGGTGGCAACTCAAAAGGGAGGTGAATTGAATTTACAATTAAAAATTAAAATTTAAAATAATCTAATGCACTTAATTTTCAAGTGGTAAGATGCAATAGAAAATGTATAAAATATTAAGGTAGATATGTAATGAATAAGACAACCCAAGATATAATCAATGTAAGATTAGTACAATGGATTCAAGTGTGTGTATCTCAAGTATATCAAGACTATATATATATATAAGAAAGATATTAAGTAAAATATAAAGAGAAAAAATAAAAGAGATCAAATACAATGATTTAAAGTGGTTCAGTTGGCCTCTCTTATGCCAAACTTACGTCCACCTCCAAGGCTCTTTCCTTGAGCAAATCCATTATTCTTCAAATAACTTTATACCATTAGCTTGCTGATTATTAGCAAACCTTTACACCAAGTGTTTTCTTCCAAAAATACTTAAAAAAACTACCCTTTGTTTTACTTTCCAAAACAAAACACCAAGATGATCTTTTGCTCCAAGTGTTCCTCTCCACCACTCAAGAAAAAAAATCACAAGGGTTTAACAACCCTTTTACAAATGATATAGGGAAGTTGAAGTTAACAACTATATATACAAAACTCTCAAGAGTTGAATAAAACAATAAAGCTCAAAGATGAAATAGAATAATGAAAAAGTAAAGCTCAAAACTTAAAGATCTTGATGAATATCACTTTCTATGCTCAATATTTGTGATCTCTTGTATGTTTCTTGCTTCTCTTTTGTATCTCTATCTATAGAGATAGGATAGTGGATTATTTTCAGCTTAAAATGAACTTCTAGCCATTTGAGAAAGCATTGAATATTTCTTCCCGTTGAGCTACTTGCTGTCAGATAGGTTTTTAAATTTCTAATCAGATACCTTTACTTTCACCTTGATTTTTGCCTTGATAACGTTTGAATTTGAAAATGGCTATAAGAGCAAGGTTGTAGACATGGAAGTTAGCTTTTCAGAACCTCAAGAATCATGCGATCAAATGGTCAGATCAGAAGTTATGCTCAAAATACTCAATTATCTCCCAGTTGGTATGTTTAAATTTTTGTAGAGTTGCCTTTACTTCCACCTCAATTCTCTCCATTATAACGTTCGAATTTGAAAATTGATATAAGAGAAAAGTTGTAGACATGGAAGTCAATTTTTTAGAATTTTAAGAATCATGTCGATCTAATGGTCAGATCAAAATTTATTATCCAGATACTTAAACTATCTCTCATTTGGTATATTTGAATTTCTGCAGAGTTGCATTCACTTCCACCTCGATTTTCTCCCTTATAGCGTTCAAATTTGAAAATGTCTATAAGAGAAACATTGTAGACATGGAAGTCAGCTTTTCAGAACCTCAAGAATTAGTACATTTGAATGTTTGAAACAAAAGATATGGTCAGATTGTTAAGACTATCTCCCAACTGTCATATTTTGAACTTTTGCTCCAATGGGTCACCTTCCAGCTCTGTTTTGTCCCACAAGAAATTCTCTTCACGAAGTCCTCATAAGATACTGTTTATAGAAATTTGAGTCTTATTTTCAATGTCATAACAATCAGATCAATCCAACGGTTTGATGAAAAGTTATATACATAATACTGAAGCTATCTCCAATGAGCTTTTTTGCCATTATCTTTGATTGAGACTTTTTCTTCATGCTATGCATTTCTTTTACTTTCAAGACTAACAATAACTTCAAGAAATGTTAGATAATTAACATTTAAAATATAAATAAAAAATTAAGTGATTTATCATTAAAATGCACAATATATTTAAACTTTTAACATAAAATTCTTTAAAAATCTTAACTAATACATCAAACATGAAATCTTGAGATTAACCAAATTTTAATCATTAAAATATTTATATTTGTTATCATCAAAATTAATTAATGAAAACTTGAGACTAACGTTAACAAAATATAGCTTACCAAAAGATGTTTATTTTAAAAGATATTTATTTAACCAGGGTCCTTTTAAACTTATTTACAGGACCATGGCTATATGTCATTGGTAATGACGCTTTCAATGAAAGCTCATTCACAATGTCACTTTTAATATATCTTCTGTAATTGTATTTTCGTTTTGTGATAATAAGAATTGAATTTAAAAAAAAAAGGTAAATTACACTGACCACCCCCGAGGTTTAGCTTTAATACACAAATTACCCCTCATGTCTTAGAAATTACATTGACCTCCCTTCCTTTATGATACTTGGAACAGATTCCCTCCTCCCTTGACTAAGTCAAACTTTAATCTTTCTGAATTCCTAAACTACCCTTACGAATGTAATTAACAAAACTTTAATTAACTAAAACATATTTAGTGTATATCTCACTATCCACGCTTAAATGCCTCTTTCCCGACTAGTGCAGCCACCATTCTAGCTAACTCCAACCCTAACACAAACCCCATTCTCTGGCTAACCCCAAAAAAATCCTAATTTCTTGGTTATTTACTTGAGAGAGAGGGAGAAGAGGGAGAACAAGCCATAAAGAGGTCGGTGGGGTTTCGCCACTATAGCCGCCCCTCTTCAACATCCGTTAAACTGCCTCCTATAGCCCCAAACCACAGCCACCACTAGCATCACCATCATCAACATGCAACATCCACCACTAGTTATTTACTTAAGAGAGAAAGCCACCGCCCACCTTCATGCCCCATCACCACCATGCCCAAACCACAGCCACCACCATCCCCATCACCACCATTACGCTCATCACTAACATCGTACCCATTACTATCATCAATATCAACATCTAACATCAAGCTCCTTCCACCGATCAGCAAACACATAGTAACCAAGTTATATCAAATGGGTTTTCTGGCACCCATCAATCGAACCCAAAACCCATAAGACATCAACCATGCTTTTTGTATATACAGTGAATAGAGAGAGGATGTAAGCAATATAAGGGTGAATTGGTTTGTTGGTGTCCTCCACTATAGGTGATGTGGGTGGATTATCGGTAGAATTAGGGTGGTGAGGGTGAGTGGTGGCTGGGGTAGTGGCGTGGGAGGAGAGGGACGTTGGGTAGTGGTTGGAGGTGAGGTGACGACAGTGAACGCAGAGGGAGGTGAGGTGGATTGGGGGTGTACAGATGACAGTGGAGGTAGAGAGGGAAAGTGGGGGCTGGCCGGCAACAGGAGAGAAAAAGGGGAGGAGAAAGAGTGAGGATAGAGAAAAGGGAAAGATGAAAAATGATTTATCTTTTATGTTAAAAAAATAAGGGGTAAAATTGTCTTTTAGCTCTGACAAGGGAGGTTAGTATAATTTCTGAGACGTGAGGGGTAGTTTGTGTATTAAAGCCAAACCTCAAGGGTGGTCAATGTAATTTATCCAAAAAAGTATAAATCAAAGAAATAAATAATTGAAACGTCTTTATCAATAACACTTTTAGTTTTGAACTAAAAGCGTAATTGCTAAAAACACTTACAGTGGGACTCTTTGAATTTCAAATTTAAAAGATTTCTTTGTTGAATGCAGAATAAAAAAGATAAGTATATATACGTACACATATTTCTATATTAGAGAGACACGATCTCAATTGAACTCTTCTTGTTGCTCCAATCATGAATAATATAAATTTTCATTCGTTGAATGTAGGATGAAAAAGATAAGTATATATATTGCAGAGACACAATATTAATTGAACTATTCCTCTTGCTCTAATCATGAATAATATAAACTTTAATTCATTGAATGCAAGATGAAGAAATAAGTATATATACATGTATTCACACGTTACAGTGTCACAATATTAATTGAACTTTTCATCTTGCTCCAATCATAAATAATAGAAATATTCACGGTTGATATGTGGAGTGCTTAAGCTTGGGCGTGGAGCTTCTCTTCTTGTTTCTCCATCAATATCCAATAAATAGTCTACGGTCTCATTGTATAGAGAATCCCTACCCCGTTTTCCACGCAAGAAAGAAATTCATTACACCTAATTAATGATTGGGTTAGAGTTACCTGTCAACCTTTGTGGTTCCCTATAACATAGATAGGTAGCTTCTGAAATGTAACCATCTATCGCTTCAGGAAAGGAAGAGAAAGCTGCGGAAATCCCTTAAGTAAAGGTTCTTCCACCCCTACCCTACTACCGGACTTAGGAGCAACTGAGCTACCAGACTTAGGTGCTATCGGAAGGGCTTAGCTACTTCCCTCACAAGAGACATTCTATCATATCTTCCATCTAGCTACTAGAATAAGAAGTACATAAACAACATTGCATAGAGGAAGGGCTCCTAAGTGCAGTGATTGCAAATGTCGTTGTTGGATAAAATAATCCCTATTTTAATTACTATATGTATAATTAGTGATGACAAACAATAAATAACACGAATTAACTAATTATCAACTAGAAACAATTTTAACTAGAAGACAATTAAAATCTAAATAAGAACAAACTAAATCATAACGACTTACCCGGTTGTCGTTCACAAAAATAGAAAATGTAGAAGTCGAAAGATAGATTGAGTCGAGTGTTTCACACTCTCTCTTTAAAGACAGATTCACCCCCCACAGTTGGTGCTCACGGGATGATGGGCGTTTGACTCTCAGGATAAAACGATCTCAGTAATCTTTAGGCAGCACTTCAATAAAAACTACTCGGCGGCTTCACAAGATGATCTGAACTTTCTCAGGAAAATACGGGAGGAAGACGAAGAAGAATTCGTTGTATGCAACAACTCGGAATTTCAAAATGTTCGGAATTAATATGAATGCTAGAATGCTGCTTTATTTTATAGAGCCCAGGTGCCTGTTCGAAACACTGGTTCGAATAGGTATCAGCAGCTAAATAGCCCCTTACCGGAAGGACACATCTGTTTGGTCAAACCGTCAGAAATTAATTAGTTAATATAAAATTAATTAATTTAATTCCGACCCTAGCTCAAAAAGATAAAAATTGAACCAAACCCACGACCCACGTCTTGACCTGACTTGAACACGGGCGGGCAGCGGTGTGCGCGTGTGGTGTATTGGGTCAACCTATGGGTTCCATAGGAACTCCCCCTTTTACAAAAGTGAGGTGCCCCTTGGGGCCCAAACCTTACTCCAAACTTGAGTTATATATGGACAACATATTTTCCATAGGAAATCAATTTGGGATAACTCACTTTCAACTACATAACCCATATTCAAGGGGGTGACTTTGGAGGCCAATAACTCATTCAATCATACACGGATTTGAGTAAGTAAATAGTCTAGATTCATCTACTCTCGAAGGTGAATCCAACGCACCAATGACCCAACACAAAAGATGCATGAGTCCTACATTTATATTGGCTCAAAGATCAACAAAATAATGGGGTTTACACCCATTTATTCTAACAGCCGCTGCATAGTTTACTACAGCTTCCTACTAATAGCTAGGATAGGACTAGTTAAGCATCCTTCCTTATTCAGCTAGCAGTTAGAGAAGGAAGTCAATGCTAGTCCTAAAGAGATGTTTGAATACCAACAATTCGCTTGAGCCAACATTTGAGTAAGTTGGGAAGGGTATTGCACATGAATGGAAGAAGGTATTCGTAAACATGAATGAAAGTAAGGAGTGTGAGCAGAAACCTATTCTTATAGTTATCCCACTCAAACTCCTCTCTTAGAATAACTAATGGGAACGCACAAGCAAATGCTAATATATATGGTCTGAGAGAAGAGATTACCTTGGAAGGCCTTATTACTAGATTAGGGGGGAGGTACGAAAAAAGGAATGACATTTGGTTTTCTTTTTGCTTCTGATTGTCGTTCCTCTGCTGCTGCGCTTGCTGTTGTTGCCAAGGGTGCTTTTCAATTCCACAATCGTGGGAGCCACGCGAACCAAGGCCTTTGCAATAGTCCCGGTGATTGGTAGTAGGCAAAGGAAGAAAGACTATGAGACATAACAATCTACAATCCAAACTAACTCTATTTTTTGGCCTATTTTATTTGAGTAATAATAGAGTTTCAATCAAACTAACTGTTTCAATCCTAAGATTTAGAGACTTGACATCTTAATCTGCATTCAACCAAAAAAAATCTTTCAAATTTCGAATTAATACAGTGCAATTAAAAGTTTTTTTTGGCAATGATGGTTTTAGGTCTGAATTAAAATCGTCATTGATACAGACATTTTTAGTTATTTATTTGTTAAAAAGGTCAAATAAGGTCCAGTAAATAAGTTTAAAAGACACTGGTTAAATAAATATTTTTTAAAATAAATACCCGTTAACAAAACATAGCTTGGCGAATTTAACACGTCAAACACCCCAGGGCAGACGTTTTGCACTTTACTAGTGGCAGCGGCAGAGAAACAAGGGGAAGTTTCCCTGACAAAGCCATTTTAGAAACTTAATTCTATAATTGAGGGATGTTTTAACTTTATTCTCGAATACGAGTTCATCGCTAATCGAATTGGCGTTTATAATAAAAACGCTAATTGGATTAGCGATTTTAACCGTAGAATAAAAAACGCCAATTGAATTGGCGATTTTAAGAAACCGCTAATTCAATTAGCGATTTCATTAAAACCGCCAATTGAATTGGCGGTTTTACTCGACATAAACCCTAGTCGTCGTCTTCCTCAGTTCATTCTCGTTTTATATCAGCGATCGTGACTCTCTCTCTCTCTCTCTCTCTCTCTCTCTCTCTCTCTCTCTCTCTCTCTCTCTCGCGCATCAGGTTACAAAATATACAACATTGTCACGCCTCCCTCTCTCTATCTCTCATTCGCGTCTTTCTCTCTCTCATTCACGGGTTCTCCTCCGAGTGTGGGTGAACCACAGGTATGTTTATTTTTTATTGTTACAACCATTGTATGTTGATTTGTTTGTTTTTATTGAATCTTTGTGAGTAAATATGTGCATTATTAGTCCATCAATTATATGTGGTAACAAATTTTTGTGTATGCATTATTCTTGATTTTATTTTAGTTATAGACATGAAAAAACTTTAGTTTAAGTTCTCTGCTACATTTTCCTTCAAATGTATTAAATTAAAATTTAATTTAATTAGCTTTGCTTTAAGCAATATAATGAAAGAAATAAAAATGAGAGAGTAGGCCAACAATAAAAAAATATGTAAAGAATAAAAAATTAATAAAGTTAATTGGAATTGCTAATAAAATTAATAAAGAATAAAAATGAAATAAAAAAATTATTCAATAAGATATTTACATTAAAAATATGAAAAGAAAAAAAAAAATGAAATGGCTAATAAAGTTAAATATATTTTAAAGTTAAATATAAAGCTAACAAATGGCCTTATAACATGTGTTTACATATAAAATTAAAAGTTTTAAGAATATTTAATTTAATTTAAAAATAAGAATAAGCAATTAGGATCATTGGAGGCTCAACGTGGCCTCTCTCACTTGTTCGCAAGCTTATACTCCGAGTGTGGGTGAATATGTGCATTACTCTTAGTTTTATTTTAGTTATAGACATAAAAATGCTTTAGTTTATATTTCATTTCAAGCTCACACATTGCATATGGAAACAAGTAAATTTGTTTGCACTTTGGACCCTTGGTTTTTGGTATTTCTCTCTTTTCTTTTGTTATGGATAAATTTTTTAGTGTATTTCTCTATTTTCGTTATTTCAGGGTAAGTTTTTTCAATTGGTCTTCCTTATCTCCGTTTTTATATGTACTCATTTCTAAAAAAAATTAGTATAGTTTTGAGTGTTTAGTGGGATGTTTATCTTAATTTTTGATTAACTTTAAATTTATTAGGTATAACAAGCACCTAAGACTTTATAATTTCGACAATATTGTCAACATAACTGTTGTTTAAAAAAATATAGGGCAAATTGAAACTAATCACTCTTTTACTGTTTCTCTGAAAAATATATAAGCACCTCTTTTGCAATTGTCCGATTTGTGTGGAAAATACAAAAATTAATCAATGAGATATTTACATTAAAAATATTTAAAGAATAAAAAAATTAAAATGGCTAATAAAGTTAAATATATTTTAAATTAAAAAATAGAGGTGCTATATATAGAACACGTGGCTTCTTTAATTTCATAATTTTGAGGAAACTATTGATGAGAACATTTTAAACTCCGCTACATTGTTATATATAGAACACATAAATAGATATATTCATGTAAATATATGAGTTAAGATCAACTTTTAGTTTGTTAGTACCTTACTTGTCAAAACCATTATTTGCTTTGTAAATATATGTGTTACTTTTTTTATTCTCAAACCATTTTGTTTGATGGTAGGCACAGGTAAGTAATGACGACAATGGTACTGTTTTATTGGGGGGGAAGATAGTCCGAGATCGAAGAGAAGGGATAGCCTATGATATAGAGGCTAGTGGATGTTATAATGTAGAACTGGGAACCTCACTTAGTGGGTTACGAGACATAATCATTCCTAAGATGGATGAGTTTGGAGAGCATGTAAACATAAAGTTCATATGTAGATACCCTGTTAGACGAAATGGAGAAGTATGGATATATAAGAAGTTGTCAGTTAAGGATGACGAGACATTGCAAACTGTGTTAAATCTCCCTTCGAGATATCCTGACATGTATTGTGTTGAAATGTACATTGAGAAAGACATATCCACAATGACCACCAGTCACAATCGTCCTGATTTTAATTGGGGAGATGTCCAGTCCTACGGTGAAATCTTGAGAGGGAGAGGTGATGCATCGGATTTAGGGACATTTACTAGAATGCTTACAGTTGGGCATAGTAGTCGAAGCGCAATTGAAGAGGATGCGCCAGGACAATCGATGCCTAACTTGTTCACCCCCATACAATGATTACTCACAGGGTCTAAGTAATGTTGAACAATTGCATGACTTTGACAATCCACCCACATATCACTCACAATATGCTTCGGGTCAAGGGGGTGCGTAGAGGCGGGAGGTCCCCAGTACAAGTATGGATCCTGTAGAACGACTTGTGGGCCTTGATGAGATTGGTAGAGGGATAGATGAAGATGAAGATGTAGATATTGTTCAATCCGATCAATCAGAGGAAGATGTTGATGTTTTAATAAGAAATGATGAAAATGACGACTCTGATGACGATGGGCAAGAACAAGTGAATGAATTGAATGACAATCCGGTGCCCTTTTTTACGAACCTGGATGGGGTAGATGATTCCGCAGCTGATCGAGACTTATACCATCGCGGTCCAACATGGTCAGATGTTAATCCAGAGTTTGCAAAAGGTATGGTTTTTAGAGATAAGGATGCAGTGATCCGTGCATGTAATTGGTATCATGTGAAGAGGAACAAACATTATTATGTTGTAGAAACAAATAAAAAAAAGGTTTGGAGCACCAGGTGCAGTCATGATTGCCCATGGAAATTGCGTGCCTGTTTAAAGAAGAAGCATACTTTGTTTGAAATCACACAATACCCTGGGCCTCATACTTGTTTACATGGGATGGAGAGTTTGGATCACCGCAACCTTAATTCGACATTCATTGCACACATGATTAAGACACAAGTTGCGGTAAGTTCTTATAAATTGTAACTTAAAAGTAAGATGTTTGGATATTATGCAGTAATGCTCATATGAATATAAAGATTGAATATTTATTTTGTTGTGGTGTACAGGAAGACCCTGGATGGAAGATAGCTTCCATAATCGAGAGTGTAAAAAGTAGTGCTGGTTTCACAGTCTCATACAAAAAAGCTTGGCTTGGAAGAACAAAGTCCATTGCGATGGTTTTCGGGGATTGGGATGAGTCCTATGAGAAGTTGCCAAGGTACATGAGAACGTTGCAGTTCAGGAACCCGGGGACAGCTGTGGTATTGGAAACACGTGACATTGGAAGGTCTGCCGACGTCGCGCTTGACAGAATTTTCTGGGCATTCCGTCCATGCATTGAAGGTTTCAACCACTGCCCTCCAGTGATTTGTATCGATGGTACCCACCTTTATGGGAAATATACAGGAGTGTTGTTGATTGCTGTGGCCAAAACTGTTGCCAACAATGTTTTCCCTCTAGCTTTCGCAGTAGTTGAATCGGAAAACTATCGTGATTGGTCATGGTTTATCTACCATGTCAGACATCTTATTGTGCCAGGGAAAGAGGGGATCACATTGATTTCTGATCGGCATGCAGCCATATTGAGTGCAGTAAAAGATTATTGGGAAAGTCCACGAGACGGGCAACCAGTTGGAGTCCATCGATATTGCCTTAGGCACTTTAAAAGTAATTACCAAAAAAAGTTCAACAATGCTAAAGTTAAGGATCTTATATGGAAAGCTGGAACTGCCCGTCAGGTGCGTAAGTTCGATGAGGCAATGGATGAGATTAAAAATTTACAAACGGAGTCAGCGACAAAAGCATTTCGCGACCTGTGCAACGAGGACCCTAGGAAGTGGACATTGGCGCATGACGGAGGTTATCGTTGGGGAGTTTTAACCACCAACGATTCAGAGTGCTATAATAATGTCTTAAGAGGTGCACGAGACTTGCCCATAACTGCATGTGTTCAGGTAACTTTTTACCGTTTGGTGGCAACTTTCACCGAGAAACGAGTACAAATTCATCGTGCCGCAGAGAAGGGGTTGAGGTACACATCGAAAGTGCAAAAGAAGATAGAATCTTATCAAGCTCGATCGGCGATGCATCGCGTTAATGTCTTTAATTGGTAATGTCATAAAATTTATACAGTTTTTTTAATTCACACCGTTTATTGATAGATTTGTAGAAGTCTGCATCTCTATTACAACTATGAAGTTAGTATATTCCAAATGCAGGGCTCAGGGTTCCGCTGAGGTTATTACAAACCCAGTAGGCACGAAAGGGAATAACAGACATCCGGTGACTTTGAATCCTCCCTCGTGTGACTGCGGAAAATGGGTCATCTACCATTATCCTTGTTCGCACATGCTGGCAGTTTGCGCGAAAACAGGAAGACAACCATGGGGCTTAATTGCTCCTCAATATAATCTCGACGTTTTTGCTCACGTGTACGAATCAAGTTTCCAACCGATGGTGCACGAGCATTATTGGGTTTCCTATGATGGTCCTAAGCTCATTCCAGATCCGACCCGTCGACGAGAGAAGCTACGCCAGGGCGTCCAAAAAAAACAAACGAATCCAGAATGAGATGGACGTCTCTAGGAGACGACAATTCAATAATTGCGGTATTTGTAAACAACAAGGCCATGATAGGCGTAAATGTCCAAACCGGACTGCCTGATTTATGTATTGGAAGAACAATTAGCTACCTAGTGAAGAACAATTTGTATTTCTATTTAAGATAATGGTTGGTTGTCATTAAGCGTATATTTGAACTTAATTGCATTTGAACTTATCGTATTAATTGTAAGGCTTATTTGTATTTCATTGATAGTTTTTTTAGGGTTTTGTCACATCGTTCACATGCATAGATGTGATATTTGTAGGTCTCTGAGGTATTGATCCTATCATTGACAGCTTTTATGCAGAAACTCAATGACTTTGCAGACCCTTACATCATTTATTTTATTACTGTTTTAACCCCATATGTTATGTGTCAATTGCAGGTGTTATGGATACAGCTACGGCTCTTCCTGGGCCTATCGATCGTACTATGCTGACGTTACAGAGCCATCATCGATCGAGTTGGATATGGGACCATGGGGTATACGCATTTATAATATGTTTTATATTTATGCATATATTTTGTGGGATTTCATGTGTATACTAATGCCCTTCCAATTAATGATGTAGGGTACAGATCCTCTTAAATGCAGACGCGCCGCCAGTCATTTATACGATGTGATACACCCACGTATTTTGCAGTATGTACTACGTGCTGGGTTCTATGGTGTCTACCGAGTAGGGATGATCCGGTTGGACCATCATTTGATCACGGCGTTCATAGAGCGTTGGCGACAGGAGACCCATACCTTCCATCTGACTATTGGGGAGGCTACCATTACTTTGCAGGACGTTTCTATATTATTAGGACTACCTGTCGATGGCCATCCTATCATCCGACGGGAGGTTCGGAGTACTGTGCAGGAGTGGCAGGACTTGTGTGTCCAGTTGTTAGGTGTGGCCCCACCCCCAGAGCAGTTAGATAGGGGCCGTGTTCGGCTTACATGGCTCCGTGACACTTTCCAGGCCCTTCCAGCTGGAGCTGATGATGTTACTGTACAGCGGCACGCACGTGCATATATACTTCGCCTGATTGGGGGGGTGCTGATGTCAGATTTATCCCAGACTCTTGTCAGACTATCATACCTTCCATTTCTGGAGGACTTAGACGCGGCAGGGAGATATAGCTGGGGCAGTGCGACCTTAGCTATGCTTTATAGGTCGATGTGCCGGGCGACGAAGCCAGATGGGAAGCAGATAGCAGGCGCACTACTTTTGTTGCAGGTTCAATAACTTTGCACTTTATCCAGTATGCCGTAATGTTTTATTTTTATTTCATTTAGTATTTGTTTTAACATTGAACTTTATTCAGATATGGGTTTGGGAGAGATTCCCGCGCATGTGCCCTAGTCGTAGAGATCAGCCTACTGATGGCCAGCAGCCCTTGGATATAGATGGGGTACAGTTACCCGGTGGCCCGTGGGGAGCTAGGTATGTACCTAGTAGTTATTTATATTTACCTTTATATCTTCAGTCATTAAACATAGTTTTCATATTATGTACACATATCTGTCAGATGGAGATCGAGATATCATACAGATACAGTGTCGACCCATGTTGTCCGTGTATATCGCGACCAGTTGGACCGCTTGAGGCCGGACGAGGTATGAATACTCCTTAGCTATATTTATGTTTAGTTTTTTTTGGTTCATATATTTCAATTAGTAATGGGTACCACATTTTTATGTGTTTGTAGTTCGCATGGAGGCCATATGATGCTATCATCGATTCACTTCCAGATTATTGTCGAGCTGGGAGCGATATCTGGATGACTCGATCTCCATTATTGTGCTTTGAGGTCGTAGAGTGGCATTTACCTGATCGTGTATGCCGACAGTTTGGTTTCAGACAGGTCATTCCACAGGCTCATAACACATCTCCGGACTTACATGGTTTAGATGGGCGTGGGAGACATAACACCGATTGGATGGACTATCATATACAGTACATACAGCGATGGCAGCAGCGCCGCGATCATATTGTTGTTGGGGTTCCTACTACTGGAGACATGCGATATGACGATCCATATATGCAGTGGTATCGCCGTATCACACGCCCATTAGTGGGCAATCCAGCTCACCGCCCAGATCGAGGCTACCTGGAGGTTGGGTCTACGGTAGAGATTGCGGTTAGTAGTTTTTTATGTAATATGGTTTTTCAAAGCAAATATGATGTGGTAAAGGGACATAAAAATTATGCTTCATTTTGCAGACCCGTCATTTCACGACCGTGCATCATCTTATAGATCGTGCTATATATGGGTTTGGGACTGAGCCGGCACTAGAGGACATGTATAGGGCTCGTGACTTGTGTACCAAGTCACTAGACATATTACGGGAGCAGCAGCGTATATCGCAGGCCCAGCCATCAGTTTCGCAGGCCCATCCCTCAGTTGGCCAGCCATCAGTTTCGCAGGCCCAGCCCTCGGTTGCCCAGCCCTCAGTTTCACAGGCGCATCCCTCAGTTGCCCAGCCCTCAGTTTCGCAGGTGCATCACTCAGTTGGCCAGCCAGCCTCGATCCAGACACCTACATCACATGTCACACCGAGTATGCCAGTATATACATATCATAGTGACCCTCGATATGTACCCTCATCATCATATGCGACCAGTTGCGAGGTGAGACCTCGTCGCACTGCACCCCGCCACGACGTTTCTCCTGTTTTTTATGACCAGCGATCTGGTTCCTTGCCCGTCGGAGATGATATGGGATTTCATGCACTTTTCGATCCATTGTTACCTGAAGGGTACCGTATAGAGATGCCTTTCATGGACACTCAGGGTCACGGTCCATCTACTGTGCCATCCGAGACTACACATCCCATACCACCATCACAGGTAGATGGGTCATCTCAGCTCACTCAGGTTAGCAGTAGGCCTCCTATTGATACAGTCGACGTAGGCCCTACCATTGACCCACATCAGCATATACCTCCTGAGGGCGTTTCACAGATCACCCAGGCAGAGCCATCTCAGTCGAGACTACGTAGTATCACACGGGTCTTTACCCGTAAGTCGAGACGAGAGAGGAGGCCACCCCCATGTGGTACAGGTGGTCATGTATAGTACTTGATGGTATGGGTTTTGTATTAGGTACATTTTCAGGAAGTTGTTGAACATTTGTTGATGTAATCGAATAGTATGGTTATTTCTGGTATCCCGTGTTTATGGATGTATCAAATTTTTGTAGTTCATACATTTTTGTATCAAATTTTTTATAAGCGTGCATTAGCTTCACGTGAAGGCATGTCCTGAACTCTTCACGTGAAGGCTGCACGAAGTGATGCGTCATTTCAATATAAAATGTGCATTAGCTTCACGTGAAGGCATGTCCTGAACTCTTCACGTGAAGGCTGCACAAAAGTCTTGTTTCGCATCCCAATGAATTCACGTGAACCATTTACTCATGCATTGTATTGTATTACTTATATATACGTCATGCCATTACAAAAACAAGTGTTTAAACCATACACACTTCCTAACATGCCGAAGCGAAAAGGATTATTTGGGGCATCGTGTAGTCATTCGGCTCGAAGCGGCGACAGAGATGAAAACCAATCCTCACCCATCCATATGGTGCATACATACATGGATCCATTCGGTAACAAATGGTATGGCCGAAAGCGTTGTTTTCTTAATAAACCAATCCTAATGCACGATACGATGGGTCCGGTCAGCCACATCTTCATTGGTGATGCGTCATTAGGTCCACCCCGCGGGGTGACTGACTCCCAATGCATAAGGTCGCCGTGGGAAGACTTGTTCGATAAACGGTGTGAACAAGAGATGTATTGCCGATGGCATGGCCTTCGTGTCCCAAAGGCCCGTTCAGCTAAGTTGTTCAATAGACGATCAGGTAACAGCAAGGTCATAAAAGCACTTGAATGCGAGATTGATCAAATGCAACGAAGGTTGGATAGATATCATTTTACACAGCAAGCGAAGGAACATTGTGGTGATCCAACACAACGAATATTAGAAATCGTTGAAGATCCATTGCTAGTTTCTGACCCAGAACTTTCTGACTTCTCAGAAGAAGAAGGTGACGATGACTTTCAAAACTATCTACCAAGTAGTCTTAGCGTTGCTGGCAAACCGCTATGTTGTTATGAACATGGTCCATAAAGCTTGGTGTACTTTTTATTTCAGTATAATGTAAAATCAGTTATTATGTTTTCATATAATATATATATATGAGCTTGGATCATATTTGGCATTGCGGAACTTATGAACATGGTTCGTTTTGAAATGTTATGCAAAGTTTCGGAATTCCGGAACTTATGTTTTCGGAGTTATGCCAACTCGGCCATTGGGGTACCGAAATGGCGAGAAAGGCTCCGGGGAGCGCGAAACTTGGCGAGAGGCACCGGTGTGACACGAGTGACGTGTGGGAGTTGACGGCACGTCAATCGGGTTCCCGGTTTGGAAGTTATGCAAAGTTTCGGAATTCCGGAACTGATGTTTTCGGAGTTATGCCAATTCGGCCATTGGGGTACCGAAATGGCGAGAAAGGCTCCGGGGAGCGCGCAACTTGACGAGAGGCACCGGTGTGACACGAGTGACGTGTGGGAGTTGACGGCACGTCAATCGGGTTCCCGGTTTGGAAGTTATGCAAAGTTTCGGAATTCCGGAATTGATGTTTTCGGAGTTATGCCAATTCGGCCATTGGGGTACCGAAATGGCGAGAAAGGCTCCGGGGAGCGCGCAACTTGACGAGAGGCACCGGTGTGACACGAGTGACGTGTGGGAGTTGACGGCACGTCAATCGGGTTCCCGGTTTGGAAGTTATGCAAAGTTTCGGAATTCCGGAACTGATGTTTTCGGAGTTATGCCAATTCGGCCATTGGGGTACCGAAATGGCGAGAAAGGCTCCGGGGAGCGCGCAACTTGACGAGAGGCACCGGTGTGACACGAGTGACGTGTGGGAGTTGACGGCACGTCAATCGGGTTCCCGGTTTGGAAGTTATGCAAAGTTTCGGAATTTCGGAATTGATGTTTTCAGAGTTATGCCAATTCGGCCATTGGGGTACCGAAATGGTGAGAAAGGCTCCGGGGAGCGCGAAACTTGACGAGAGGCACCGGTGTGACACGAGTGACGTGTGGGAGTTGACGGCACATCAATCGGGTTCCCGATTTGGAAGTTATGTAAAGTTTCGGAATTTCGGAACTGATGTTTTCGGAGTTATGCCAATTCGGCCATTGGGGTACCGAAATGGCGAGAAAGGCTCCGGGGAGCGCGCAACTTGACGAGAGGCACCGGTGTGACACGAGTGACGTGTGGGAGTTGACGGCACGTCAATCGGGTTCCCGGTTTGAAAGTTATGGGTTTTGAATTACCTGGGGAATTGCTGATATGATTGCTGGTATGAGAGCATTAAAACCGCCAATTGAATTGGCGGTTTTAATGAATCGCTAATTCAATTAGCGATTTCATTAAAATCGCCAATTTAATTGGCGGTTTTAATGCAAGTATTTATACGCGTGGAATACCACAAAACGCTAATTGAATTAGCGTTTTCATTAAAAACGCCAATGCAATTAGCGATTAACTTGGCTTCAAGCATTAACTTAAAACACACCCCAATTGTGAAATTATGTTTATAAAAAACCTGAGTCAGGGAAACAACCCGAGAAACAAGTGTGAGGAAATGGAGGGAGACACGCTGCTGTACCTGCAACTGCACAAGCTATCGGTCATCAAGTCCCGAGAAGACCTCGAACGCATCATCGCGACCCTATGGAAAACGCGCAAAACCGGCGTCTCTCCTGCCGAGAAGTCTTCCGTGCAGTCTCTGCTCAATCTTCCTTCCCCCGGCGAAGTCGACCCTGTAATCCCTATGCTCTCTCTCTCTCTCTCTCTCTCTCTATATATATATATATATATACATACATATGTCTATGTTTTGCGCTATCCATCCATTTGTTTTGAGCCCACACTTATTTTACATTGCAAAACAATCTGCGGTAAATTTGGTCCTGGAAAGTAATTTTTTCTTTTTATTTATATTTGAAAAGCAAAACCCACAAAGGGAAAAATAAAAATAATTGCTTAAAGAGGTTTTTCCAAAAATGGGATGAAACAATGCAGCAATAGAATTTTCGAAAAAGTATCTAAGTAACGAACTCCATTGGCATTGAGCGACAACTAGCTCTGAATTAGCTAAACCATAATTCTAAGAGCTCTAAGCAAATCAAAAGGAATTGGCACTCTTTTCTCTGCATTTCTTTTTGAAAACCAAAACCCACAAAAGGAAAGATATGAAATCCAAGAAATGCAGAGAAAACAGTACCTATTTTGTTTGGTTTGTTTAGAGCGCTAAGAAGTACAGTGAAGCTAATTCAGAGCTAGCACGTATATGTACTCTCTCTCTCTCTCTCTCTCTCTCTCTCTCTCTCTTAATTTCAAACAAATCTATTGCTGAAGTGTTCCATCCCATTTTGAAAAACGTGTTTTGTAACTATTTTTTTTTCTAGCAGGTAAACGATTTTGTTTATTATCATATAGAGAAAACTAAAAAAATATGATTTGCACTGAAGCAATGCATAGATTGGTCATTGAGAGGTGGTTGAATCTAGTTGGTGAAAAATTCAATTTTGTCATGTTCAAGAGAACATCTGTATGTTAACATGGTGGATATTCCATTAAGTTGGTTAATATGTACAATAATTGGTTTGGATTCACAAATGAGAGAACTTAAATCGAGGTTAGAACGCAAGGATTGTGTAGAAAGAGAATAGAAGATTTGTTTATCAAGGATTCAAGATTTAATAATCAAAAGAGGAGCAAATATGAAATTTCACTCATCTTTTGGGGTTTATGTAATTATACTTGGGGTTGATTTGACTCTTTTATATTTATTTTTTGGTTAGAATGTTGCTGGATAAATTTTATAGCTTTTTATTAGGTTTATGGTGCGTAGGGTATTTCAATCATTTCATAAATTGTTGGACAGGGGTTGTAGGGTCATCCATGGGTCATCTAGTAGGTCAAGTTATGTTATTAGAATTAGGAGAACCAGCAAGTTATAAATATCTATGTTACTCTTCTAATCTATGGAGTTGAGTTTTGGAGAATTGTGTATAGTTTTTGTGGTTTTGTGTGATGCTACTGTTATCATGCCTCAAAACATGCCCTTCAAGCCCAGAACCCTACCCAATTGTTGTCATGCCTAACTCAATGCTAACCCCTATTGGCCATCAATTTAACCATTAAAGCCCTTAATTACTTGTAATGCCCTAAATTGAAGTCCTAAAACCTATGTTAGTTGGGTGTGTCAAGTGTGGTTGTGTGTTTAGTGCTAGACAAGTCTAAATCCAAATCTTTGTATATGAAGAACTTGGCTTGAAATCTGCTTAGAAGCTGGGTACAAGGAACAAAATTTACTTTTGTTTCCACTGAAAAGACCGAAGTGTTTACGTTTTCTAGGGAACTGACACGAAACATTAGTAGAATACTGAAATTTCAATATTTTCACCCAAGCGCACCGAAGAATACTAAAATAGTGGAGTTGTTTTGGAACGTATTAGACAATTTTGGTCCTTACTGTGGCTCCCCCTTTTTATTAATTATCATAATTGATGTCTTTGTTATTTGATGGGAGATGTTATTCATTATCACTATAATTAATTTAGGCCAAAATTTCTAGACCATTTTTTATAAATACATGATGCATTAAAGAAACACATAAGTTTTCGAATTCTCTTATAATCATGTAATATCGGCATTAAGTTTAAAAATTAGCTCTCAAATTCAATTACTTAATGATTAGTGATCTTACTAAACTTAATTTTCTAAGTAATTTTTATACATATTAGCACTTGCAATAAATTTTGTCATAGTTTTCTCTATTGTAAATGACTTTATAGGCATCAAACATGTTCAATTATTGATTTACTAGTTTTAGAAAAACACATGGACATATTTTAATTCATGTTTCTGAATGTTTCCTTATATTTTCAATTTTTTCTCCATTTCCATGATGTTTCTGAAGTGTTTCCGTTCAGAGCCAAGCAAAACAATACACTAAAATGAAAATTTGATGCTTGACGAGTATGCAAACACCTCCCAATCCAGGGGCGGGACCAAGATTTTGTTTTGGGGAGTGCCAAAACTTGAAACACAAATTTACATCTATTGATATAAATATTATATTTTAAGTTTTCTTTGCACATATGTCTAAGTTCAATCATAAGAATATATTATGATGCAGGGTTAAGTTTCTACATGAAAAATAGAACAAGCTTCTATTGGACCTTAGCAAAATATGAAAAAAGACAAATAATTATTTCTTAGAGAAAAAATGGGTAGGACCCACAATCAATTGTACAAATTTTTTGATATTCTATTGGGTTAGGGCTTTAAGGAGGGTTTTAAATTGTGAGAGGTGCTGATTGAATAGTTTTTTGTTGGAACATTATACATATACCATATATGACAGGAATACAGAAAAACTAGGGACTATCATGGCACCCTCCTCCTATAATGTAGTTTGGCACGTCGGCCGACACCATAGAGGGGCGGGGGCAAGGACCAAGACCCCCCAAAGTTTCCAAAATTCTCTTTAGCCCCTATTGATTATTGGATATTTAGGATAAAATATAGTATATTGGCCCTCCCAAAACTCAAGAAAGTTTACCTTGGCCCTCCATTCAACAAAAATTTACCTTGGCCCCCCTCCCCAACCAAAATCCTATGTCTGCCACTGGTTCTGCCCTTGTATTGAACATTCAAATATGTCTTATTTTATGTATTAATTTGGTAATGTATGAACTTATGATTAGATGAGGGAATGTTTGAGTAGAATTTTTATTGAAAGGATGTTTTGATCAAGCTTGCTCCTTATAAGGGGGTGTTTGGATGGTGGCTTTTTTAGTAGCTTATGGCTTAAACTTATGGCTTTTTTAAAGTGTGTTTGCCTCCCACTGAAAAAAGTGGCTTTTTAGACCTAACATAAGCTTGGAAAATCCATTTAAATAAGTGGCTTTTTAAAACTAGCTTAGGCTGATGGCTTATGGCTTTTTTAAAAAGCAATCCAAACAGAATTTCTTTGAGAACATGTTGGGAAAATGAAATGTTAGTGTAGAGAGAGAGAGAGAGAGAGAGAGAGAGCCAATCTCTTGCAATATTTGAAATTCTATTCATAGCATAGTAACAGCTTAATGCTTAAGATTTCATCCTTAAATCCTTAAATCCTTAAATCCTTACAAACATCTGAAATTAATAGAATACAACCATATGATTGGAAAACCTCCTAATAGAATTCTAACGACTCAGATCTTGAATCAACTAGTTTACATCAATCCCTTCCTGTTGGAGAAAACCAGACCTGGAGTTTGTCGAGATTTTGCAAGTTTGAGAAGACCTTAGTATCATCTTAATATCTCCAATAGATATTTCGCTGTGATAGCAAGATATGTAGTTTCTCTTTTATAAGAACTTCTTTGAACACATATTGGGTAGTTAACATATGCTTGTTTGTTCTTTTTGATATATGATGAAAAAGACACACAGAACAAAGCAGAGAAAAAGAAAAAATAGCAGCATAAGAAAGAAGATAGGTGCTGAAAGGGAATATAGAGAGAAGCATAGAATAGAGGAAAAAAGAGATCAGAGGAAAGAGAAGAAGAACATAGAAGACAAGAGTAGAGAAATAAAGAAGCAAAGAAGAATGGAACAAAGAAGTGAGAGTTGAGGAGGAAGAAAATAGAAGAGGAGGAAAGAGAGAGAAAGTTAAGCTTTTATGATATTTCAACTCTTATTCATTCTAGAAGGCGTAATCTTATTTTTTCCCTAAGAGGCCATTTTATAGGCTTACAAAACCTTAATAACAAGTAATGACATAAAAAAATAAGAACATTCAATAGTATAACTAGAAAAGACATCTAATACAATTCTAATGACTCAATTGAAAATCTTCATTCCAATCTTGCATCTAGGTTGCTTCATGTTTTCATTTGTCTTTCCTTGTGAGAAGCGGAAACCCTTTTTTCTTATCCTTCTTGTTTTTGGAAAAACGAAGCAGGAAAACCCTTTTTGCAGTTAAATTTGAGCTTCTTCTTCTTCCATTATCTCATGTAAATGATTGGAGTGTGCAATTTGAGTAAGTGTTGGCATAGGTGCCTATGCAGGAAGAGGGACCATTTAGTATCAAAACTTGACTCCATCGAATCGAAGGAATATATATAAATTTATAGGTTACTTGACTTCTTCAACTTTACTAGAACTACCACTCCAAAATATGGATATATAGGTTCCGTGAGTAATAAAACTATTCTTGACCTGCTAAAAGCTCTGTATAAGCCCCAATAATGACTTTACCCAAGATACCATACTTGGACCACTAGTGCAATCCATGTTCAATAAATCTTGAAATTATCAAGGTACCTTTGCCTACGAAAACCTAATAAATCATAATTATAATGCAGAAGCGGAATACTAATTTAAAATTTCCATCAATAGATAATCATAATTAGCCCAAAATGTTTCTTTTGATAGGTCATAATTAGGTTAAAACTATCGCACAAGGTCCTTAAGGTGCCCAACATGAAATTTGTGGTTTGCTTGTTCTTGTTAATATACTCGGGGCTGTGGAAAAGGATTAGAAATGGTTGAGAGGAATTTAGGAATCATAATTGATTCTCACTAGGGGATGGTCAGCTAGTTTGGTTTTGGCCTGACATTTGGTACAGGGATGCCCACAAATGTATTATGTACTTGTTTGGAACTTTTTAGGCTTGCAGTAGGTGAAGTTGCTTTTGTGGTTGATTATGTGAGTAGATCTGAGGTTGAATAGTGTGGAATCCCCACTTTGTTATGGTGGTACAAAATTGGGTTGGACAAGGTGCAGGGTCTCTTTGATATGCTGTACTCAGTTTCTACTTTGGAGGGAAGGGAGGATAGCTTGAGGGGGCTGGTCTCAAGAAATGGTGCTTGTTTATCGAAAGTTAAGTGATTTATGCTTTCTTCTTCCTATGGAAATTTAATTGGGATTCCAAAGTGCAGTTTAAGGTTGCTTTCATTTCTTGGACAACATCGTAGTGGAAAATCCTTGTGATTGACTACCTTATGGAATAAAGATTCCAAGTGGTTGATATGTGTGTAGGAACACATAAGAGACTGTAAACCCACTTCACATCACCAGATGGTGGGAGGCATGTGGAGTGTGCTTTTCTCTTTATTTAAAGTACAATGGGTTTTCCTAGATGCTGTGAGAAAGGCATTAGATTATTAGTATAAGATGTGCCTAGCTAGGAAGGGAGATCTATTGGGGAGATAAAGAGGAGGAGGTTTGTTGAAGATGTCAAATGATCTCGTTGCATGTTAAGGCAGTTACTGCTGCTTGCTTATATATTGTTGGTAGTGCCCTCATGCCCGGGGAAGAGGAGGGGGTGGGGTGGGGTGGGGTGTTGTTATTGTATGTAAATGCTTTTATTGAGTTCTCACATAAGACGGATTCCTTATATATGAATGCTATTTCTTGTTGAGATGAATTGTATTTAGGAAAAGATGCAACCTACTCTAGCTGGCAGTCTCTTAATTGTCGTACCAATGCCTTGGAATTGTATCCTGCCTTTAATCAGATTGTGAGTCTCTAACCAGGAGTTCCTCAGAGCACACAATAAAGAGTGCCGTTGGTGAATCTGATTTCGAGCGCTGCTGTAACGAGCTGTAAGAAAGATTCATGACAGGGGGATGGTTACCCCCTTTATGTGGCCTATTGCCATCACACATACACGTACCAAAAAAATTAAAAAAATGAAGGAGTTGTTAGAATGTTTGGGTCTTTTTGAGTGAGTATTTTATTCTGTTATTGAATTCCTGTGTACTTTGTGTGTACTTGGATTGCACCAGTGCTGGTGCCTTATTTTTATATATTTTGTATTTATAGAAATGAAAAAAGGAAAAGAAATAAAACATATATTCTACGGATATTACTTCACAAGTTGAATCACTTTCACGTCTATTTTATTTTTCTATCAAGTTCTGTAATTCATCAATGAACTTCCTTGTTCTTTTAACCAGCTTTGGCATACGAATGATATACAAATTCTGACCATAGGTTTTGGCATGCCTTCGTTCGCTTATCAGAAAATGTGTACATGAGAATTTCACTGATGATGATATTTTGAAGCTCTTTCCACCTGATCTGTCTCTTGATTTGCAAAGCATCCTTATTCTGTTATTCCAGAAATATCAGAATCAGTGGAAAGAGGAAATGTCCACAGAGCAGGTGATGCTTCTCTAACTTGTTCTTATGTAGCGTATTTGAAAAATGGGAACATTTATTGGTTGATTTTTAATTTTGAACGTGTAGTTGTACCTCTCTTAAATGTGCTTCATGTTACTGAAATCACAACTGGAGGTTGCATGCTAAAATTTTAGATGCATATATTTGAAGATTATAACCTATTATGGTATACATTGATCTGTTGTGGGTTCCATTCCATGCCATAGCACTATCATCTGTGATAATATTCATTGATTCCTGCGAACATCAAATGAAATTAGGGAAGAAGAGATTTCTGAGAAGAAAATTTTTATTGATTATTTGATTGTCTCAACATAAATGTTTTACACTGGGAAATATTTGGTGCAGAATTTTCCTTCTCTTGTTCTGGTGTTCAATTGAAGCTATGAAAATAATTTACCTCTGTTGTACACATGTAAAATATGTATACTTGCACCGTATACTCACTCATGTGCTAACGTATAAGCCAGTATATAGGCATCCACATATGATTGCATAAAGGTGCTTATATATGCTCTATAGAGGTGCATTTCTCTATGTGCAGATGCATGTGCCCCTGGATGTATTGGTATATGCACATCCAGATATAGTGAACACCTATGTTTTTAGATTGACATATTTCTGCACATATGTGCACATTTTTGGCATGTCAGTATTGGTGTACATGTGTATTGCTTGGCTATGAACCTCAAGTGTATTATGGACATTGACTGATGGGAAAATTTTCTCTAAATCAATTCCAGGATTCATATGCTACCGTCTTCCCCAAGGGTTTATGTAACACATATCACAATCAACCAAATACCTGAAAATGCGGGACTTTTTTTCTTCCAGAAGTTATATTATTTGGATGCAAAGGAGCCCAAGTTCTTCTGTTTTTTGTTGTAAAAATTTACTTGCGTCTAAGAATTAAAGGACAAGTTAAGTAACTCATGTTCTATCTTGAGTCAATCAAATTGGAAAGCCATCCAAGCTCGGCTTGAGCTTTACAAGAGCTCGGTTATGTGTTCAAAGCCCTATTCAGCTTGACTACGACACAATTTGTCTTCAGTCTTTTCTTTCTCAAATATAAATTCAGCTCTCTTCGACGTTAAACTTTGAGCGTGGTTATAAGTGCAGTGTGGACTCACTCTGACACTTCTTTAAAATATGCCTAAGATTCTGAAAACAAGGTAAAATGCATTAAGTATCATTAAAAAACCTAGAATCCAAATCAAACCAATAAGAGACATGAATGGAGACAAGAAATCTGGGGCTGCAGTTGAACTGAGCTAAGCCATGTTTTAAGGTGCTCAGGCTTCCTCGGGTTTATTTTAATCTTGTTCAGATTCACTTTGAGCTTGTTGTAAGCTCAGCATCTTGTATTTAGGTCAGCTTGTTATAGTATCTTAGTTGCTCGAGCTTGGCTGACCCGGTTGTTGCAATAGTGTAGCTGTTGAAACTTTACCATACCCAAAGGTCTGACAGAACAAGCCAAAGGGTTTCTGACAGAACAAGACAAAACCTTCGGCTCGTTCTGGCAGCTACAAACGTACAATTAAGCAATGTCAAATTGACAATTTTAGCTCACTTATCATTATTAAACAGACAAAAATAAATACATTCTATTATGTTTATGTGCTATACTGCTTCAGGGAAATGTTTGTCCTTATTCATGAGTGTTATTGGCTGAGGTCACTACAATTCGAGCTCAGCTCGTCTATGACCAGCATTGGGGAATGGCCTTTGTGAGACACAACCACAAAAAAGCTTTAAAGGGGAGGGTTTTCAGAAAGAGAGAGAGAATGGATAAGTCCAAACCCTAATTGTGAGGGAAGTACAATACAAACATGAAACATAAAATCCCATTTTTTCACTATGGATATGTATAAATGTAATATTTATATATGTGCTTTTGAAAGCTTATTAAGTTGAGCTCAGGATTGCTTGGTCTCGGCTCATTAATAAAGTGAACCTTAAATGCACAACCTTGGTTCTTTTTTTCAGTTGAACAAACCATTTTCCTAGCTGAGAGCTGGATTCTTTTGCTGCCTACTTTCATTGAAATGTGAAGCTTAAGTAAATAATAAATATTCTTACATAACCTGGATACTAACCTTTCAAGATTCTGTAGTCCAATTACACAACAATTTTGAAGTGGCTTTCGAAATTCTCACCCCAGTTCCTGCTGGTCCATTCCTTTTGCAAGTTCTCTTTGAATTTTTGCATGCATGGCATATTATTTACTTGCCATTTTCTTTTCTATGCTGTCATTTGATTATTGCATTATCCATGTGCAACTTTGCCAGCATCTATTGCCAAGGACCAGTGTCTCCCACCAGGTCAATGCGGGTTTGCCACCTTCTTTCACATCTTTCCCTTCGTCAGAAATTTTTGCATCACCGTGGCCTAGGCAAGATGATCCTGTTAATCGTTTTTTTCGAAATGATTTTGGGGCTTCTGCACCAATTACCGCTGAAACTAATGTGTCACATATAGCTTCCATCCCTCTCCAGCGTGATGTTGGTCCTACTGACAATCTGGTATGTGGAAGTAGCAAGTTAATTTCTTTATTCTCCTCATTTTTTTTTTTTTTTTTGGTATAAGATTCAGTTTAGTGTCTTTATGTTAGTTTGTCATAATAATGCATTTCATGGAACCTCCTCTTCTTTTGTTTCTCTAATATTTTTTATCTGAATTTTAATGCTACGTATGTAATATCCTTGCTTGTCCTAGTAATGTTGTGTTAAAATTACTCACCTATATGGCCTGGATACTTGTGGTATGATTTACCTAGTCACTGTGTTCCACTCCGCAAAGATAACAGGCAATGCCAGAATCTGATTATGAAGTTATGACATATAGTTTACAAAGGAAGCATATGAAACCTTTTGTGATTTGCATTAATTATCTTGGAGAGACATCCATTGATACTAACCTCATTGTACCATTCCTTCTATGCTTATAGATCCTATAGCTAAAATCAGTTGCTTAATGAATTAAAATTTGTCCATCATTGTTTCTGAGTGTCAAGCAACCAATACCTTGTTGTGCATCTTTTTCTAAGCAAAATAGGACTTCCACCAATAAACTTGATTCAAATTTTAGTCTCAGTATGTCTAATGATCGAACACTTTAGCAACTTTAATTCTATCTCTATTGATGTTCATTTGCATGAAAAAATTAATGTCTTGTATTTGTTCCTTTGTAACTGATGTATGCTGTAGAAGATGTGACATATTCCTTACTTTGATTCTTAAACAATAGACTATACTTCATAATTTCATAAGCATGATTAGTTTTGTTGGTTTTTTGTGTTTTGTTTGAAACTGTATAGTTGCACCAGTTACCACTGCTACTTGATTGTAAACAAATAAAAATTTGCAGAAAGCTAATTCAAAGTCAGGCATCATTGCTTTCTAATCACATTCATTAGTGCACAGGCATTATTGGATTTGTAGGAGCAATGAAAAGTGCAACCTCACAAGATTTTTTGCTTTTTCAATTAGAATGTTTTGTTGCTTTATCTCAATATCTAATTTTTGTTGAAGCAGGGAATCCTACCCAGACTCAAGTCAATGACATGGACCTTGGAGAACCGAAACAAAACACCAACTAATAGAGTGGCTGTCATTAGTCTTAAGGTATTCAGTTTACCAAAGTTCAAATAATGAAATGCCTAGTAGCTGTTTTCTAGCTAACATACTGAGATGGTGTTCTGGAGTAGCAGAAGTTAGTCCGATTTATATATTCGAAATTGGCACTCCAGTGGAAGTTTGCATTTTTGGAAGTATATATTACATCAACGGAATGCATACTTGTGGAAAGACTGGAAGTACCTGAAACTTTAATTGGTATTACCGAAGATGCTAAAAAATATTTACTTCCAAAACTCAAATTGTTATTAATTAATACATGAATGCATGCAAGGGAATTTGTAAGAGAAAAATAATTAATGGAAAATGAACAGCATACATTGAGTTAAAACAATACAGCTGACATTATACATTTTTTTGACGTTCATAATCCTGTTTTTCTTTTCTTTTCTTTTCTTTTATGGAAATTCCAGAAGAGATTTTTGGGTTATACATTCATGTAGCTAGATATTCCAGTTTGGAAACATTGATTAGAAGGTAACAAGAGACCTAGTAACAAAATCCTGAGTTTGAGACACAGGTTGAGAGGCAAAGACAATCTCAGAGAGAGATTGTTTTGGGAGTTTGTCCATTTCTCATTTCTAGTACCACCACCAACACTTGTGCATTTCAAAGTGTATAACTTATTGCTTTTGTGTCCCATATGTAAATCATTTGAAAGGTTTTGCTTCTTTTTGTACTTTAGATCTTAGAATGCCTATGCATCCTTGTCAATAGTGGTGCCTCCACCTAACATCTCAATCATATATAATGGCACGTCATCACTTTTGTTTTTTACAATTCCACGACTAATTAACTCTACATGAAGCGACAAATCGTCTTTCTCAGTCTATCTGGTATGCTGATCCTTTTCATAAACTTCGAAGGAATCCTAATGGGTATGCTGTATCTATAATATATGTGTTCTTCTCATTACCATTGCATGAATAATGAATATTAAGTTTTTGCCTAAAGAACTCTTTATTCTAATTGCTACCTTTCTATTGTTCTTGATTTTTAGTTCCATGATTAAAAATAAGGAAAACGAGCCGAGTTTTGGAGTTAATTTGGTATGTTGGAAGAAATGTGTAGCACAGTTTGGGATTTGTGTTCCAAAAACAGACTGCTACATGCAAACGTTTTCTCTATAAGTGATAACTTTGATTATTCTACCTAATATGAAAACATTAGAGCGTATGAAGAAGTACAAGGGCAAGTTTGGAATTTCACATGGGCACAGCTTGGGCATGTGTAATTATGTTTAGGCTTGATCCGATTCGTAATTTTATGTTTCTTCTAAGTTAGTATGCTGTTGGACAAATATATTTGAGTTACTATTAGGCTTGGAGTCAAGGATAGTTTCATAACTTCCTGATTTTCTGGACATCAGCTGTACTTTTGGTCCATGGGATGTAACATTGGTCGTGTTATGTTATTGGGGCATTGCATGTGGTTTTTTTAGGTCTGGAATGTTCTAGTGGTCACAATTTATTGGTATTGAGTTGTGGCCCCTTTTATTTATGCACATATATTTGTTGTGATCAAGGACATTATTATTTTGTGGTGGGTGATGTGGATGCAACTGGAGGAGAGACAAAGTAAATTTAATCACAGTAAGTTTACAATTGGGTCAGCGTGGAACTTTTGATATTTCCATTGGTCATTGATGAACTTATGAAATATATTTAGGTGTCATCGTGATTTGTGCATATTCTTCACTACAATATTGTCCTTGTAGATAACTTTACCGGTAAGTTATATCAAGAAATTTAAGATGGGCACAAGGGGACCTAAATTTTTTTTGTGTAGGTGAGGCTAGGATAGAAGGTATGGAGTACAACTCTAGCAAACGTAAAATTTAAGTGATAGAATTAGGAAACCTTTTGGCCAGCAAATTTCTCAAAGGAGCAAATAAAGAATATATTGCTTTTTTGATTACAATAGGATTGATTAAGTAAAGGTGCTTGTATGGAGTGCTGCATGGTTGTAGAGTACCTATAAAAGTAGGGGTAAATTTCACGAAACAGATTTTCATCTGCATAGCCTTTATGGTATAGAATGTGAAGTGACTGGGAGAGATGTTAATGAAATGGGTGTGGTCCAAATGATAATGCTGAGATAGATTTTTGGTCTTGCTTGAAAATTTTGAACAAGAAGTGAAGAAAATTGTTTAAAAGGTTTCATCACGCGGAATGAAGATCCTGCTCCTAACATAGCAGTATAGATGTGACCAGGTTTTTCAGCATAGTTGTACGAGTTAGGATGTTAGATGTTGTCATCATTATTATTGTTACCATACAAGAAGCACGGATATACACATGGGATTCAAATACGACATGATATGAACACGTTGCCATAGCAATTTTTAAAAAAAAAAAAAAAATTAGAATATGACATGGCATGGAGACAATAACAAGTAAATATATACTTACACAAATCTATTATATATTACAAGGAAATAATAGTTTCATTTTTTATGTTTCAAATACGTCTATACTTTTTTACATCAAAAAAGGAAGTTATTTTTTTCTTCATATTTTATATATTGGAAAAGAACTGTAAACAAAAAGTTCTAATATGTTTCAAAAAACTCTATTTGTAAACAAATGGAAAATCTCAGATTTTGTCATTTCAAAGTTCCTAAAAATTAAAAAGCCTAAAGGAGGAGGAATTAATAGGCATAAGTCCACATTGTTTTGATTTTAATCAATGGCTCCCAAATTATTTTCTTCGAAGTTGTGAGGTGTACTAATATATCTAAGCAATGGACGTGTGTGGCTTCTAGGTGTCCAAACCATGTTTGGTTCTAAAATTATTAAAAAAATAATAGGACATGTTTGGATTAGTGTGTTGGCCCAAAAGGCAACCCAAGAGGAGGGGGGGGATGAATTGGGTTTTTTAAAAATTAATTGCAATCAAGACAAATTAAAACTAATTTAATGAATGTAACAGTAATGCAAGTGTATACAATGCACTAAAATTAAGTATGAAATGAAAGCAAAGCACAAGAAAGGAACATCAAGAATTACCGAGGTTCAACCACAACTTGTGATTTACGTCCTCACTCCAAGATTCCTTTGAAGTCTTCTTCCATTATGCAATCTCTAATTACAACGTAGAGACTAGTTGAAGTGCCTAGCTCACTCTCCTTGAAGTTTACACCCAAGCTTCAATGTTACAAGAGTTTTGTCCAAGCTCTCTCAAACTTACAAGTGTTTTTCTTTTACAAGAAAACACTTAAACTCTCACTCACAAGTGTATAAAGGATTTACAATTGAAGTACAAATTCTCTATGAAGAGTAGATGAGAAAATGAATAGCTCACTTAATACTAAGTATTGAAGACAGAAAATTTTCAGTAGGTATAAGAATTGTCAGCTCTTCATGATCAAAGGGTGGAATAATCTTGTACCTCTACTTCATAAATGCATTTGGAGGCTTGCATATAAGGCCCTGAATTGATTTCACCCGTTGGAGGTAGTTGGGGTTCATTAAATGCGCGCCTAATTCAATATAACGTTTAAAAATATAGCCGTTAGTCCCCAGTTGTCGACATATGACTTCATTTGTTGACACATCAAGCCTGCATTATCCAGAAGTTGCTCTTTGTCTCCATGTATTAACACATCAAACCCATGTGTCGAACTTGATCATCTATTTTTTAAACATTGGCTTCTGTCCTCATGTGTCGACACATCATCCAAAAAATCTCTTCCAGGTTTTCCTTGATCAAGCTTAGTTTCAAAACACTTCAAATACTTCAAAGAATCTTCTCTTTGGGGTATAGTAATTTTTCAAGACTTCCAATCCAGTGTAGTCATTCAATAAAGTCTTCAATTCAATTTGGATTGAACTTATTTTGATTTCTTCAAAAACTTTTCTTGGATTCTTCATAGAGTCCCTGCACACGCGTTGAATTCTCTTTTGAATATCTTCCATCTCTTCAAATTCATATCATCTTCATAGAGTCTTTATAGGCTTAATGAATTCTCCTTTTTAGCACCTTCAATTTATTCCAATTTACATCATTGGTTTATCATTTGAATAGGTGTCATTGCTCTGTTTTTGGTGCATTGCTCTGTTTTAATGCATCACTCAATTCTTGAGTTGTTGAGCATCCATTTTGACATTCATTATGCTTTAAGTGTAAAATATATTTAGTCATTGATCTGCAAACTAATTAAAATCATTGGCAAACTTACACAAGGTTTAGTTATTATCAAAATTAAGACGTGGACTTAGCAATCTCTCCCTTTTTGATGATGAAATTTTTTTTTCAAAAATAGAAAAAATCATTTGCAAAAATAGATAAAACCTTTTGCCAAAATAGGTGTAAGATTAAATAAAATAAGTAGAGTCATGAAGTAAGTAGAGTCAAGTTTCATACCAAAAAAAAAAACTCCCACTTTGTTTTGTAACTGATGGTTCCAAGAAAATTGTACTTTTTTTTTTGTTCTTTTGTCAAAAACAATCCTTGAAGAGTTTTATTAAGATATTGTTTTATCATAGCAAGCAAGTATCAATTTATAGCAATTTTAAATTTAAGTGGAGGGAGAATTTTCCTTTATCATATTACTCCCCCTAAGAACATGCTTCATCTTTTTTTATTTTCATTCAACATTCAATCATTTAACATTATTTAATATTCATCATTCAATGTCAGCAATCCATTCTTGTTTTATGTCCATTCTTCTCCCCAGTTTATTTCAATTCTTCTCTCCCTTTTTGTCAATTCATCAAAAAGATAAATAAAAGTTTATAACATAGACAAGTATAACAGTAAAAAATCTTAAAACAGAGTAATATGTATAAATAGGATATCAAGCATAGCACTCAATCATCAAGGGCTCAAGCTACATCAGGGTTATATTGCATTCAGAAAAATCATTACAAGAGATTAGTCAATGATCATTCAAAAATATTATAAAAGGAATTGTCTTTGAGGATGACATTCCATCCTTCAATAAAAATGCAGACAGATGCAAAAATGAAAATACAAATGGGACACAGAGAGAGAGGTATGGAGATGAGAGGTCAGTGGGAAGAGGCTGGTGGTGAGGGGGTTAGGACAAAGGAGTTATTAGGGGTGTTGGAGAACTTCTTGCTAGGTCTGCCCCTCAACCTATACTTGTGACCAGAAACAAAATGGGGGGCATCAGATTCTGTGGCTGGGAGTCTTCCTCTTGGTCTTGCTCCTCTGCTTTTAGCCCTTTTTCAGCATTTCTTCCTTCTTCAGCTTCTTGTGCCTCTTCTTCCCCACCTGCTCTTGCTTCTTCAGCTTCTTTCTCTGCTTCTCCTTCTTTTTCTCCTTCTTCTTCATTTCCTTCTTCTTTTTTTTTTTTCTACTTTTTCCTCTTCTCCCTCATCTCCTTCCTCTTCCTCTATCATTTTTTCTGTCCTATGTCTGAACATTTTACTTCCTTTTTCAGTTCTCTTACTTTTCTTTCTACAAAAAACATTCTTGTGGTAGTCATGTTTGCCTTCTTGTTCAGTTTTTTGAGAGTGGCCAATACCTGAGCTATGAAAGCATTCATTGCATCTTCACTTCCTTCAAGTTCTTGACTTAGATATCTCTTGGTACTTTTTTGCTTGGAACTACTTCTAGAAGAAGCTTTTTCCTTTGAAGCACTGCTTGCACCAGATTTTTTAGGGGTTCATTTTTGGTTTTTCAGAGTGTACCCCATTCTCTTGAGTGTTTTTTTGTTGTACTAATCACTGATGGCTTTGGGAGTTATCTTCTTTTCATTGCTCAAATCAACATTAAAATGCTTAAAAACTTTGGTCAAGAATATACCATATAGCAAACTGATTCTGGCAATAGTGGCCTTGTACATAATCCAAGATAAACAATGGCAAATCAATTCCAGGATCAGTCAGATAGGCCCATAGGAAAAATAACTCCTTTTCAGACACATTCATATTTTCTAGTTTTGGAGGTGAAAATGATGCAGGTAAAGTGATAAACCAACCTCAATTCAAGAGGAAAATCATTGGTAATAGGTTGTATACACTCATCCACTTCCTTTCCATAAAGAATTTTCAGTTGATCTTTTCTAGAAATATTATCTCGATAAATTTCTGCAGCAAGTCGAATGTTGAGAATGTGCCTTATCATAGTTCTATCTAGAGTGAGATTAACACCTTTGACATAACTTACTATTTATACATCTCTATACTTTCTTTCTGCATTTGCATAAAAATGTGCCACTAAGTCAGGGTAAATATTATCCCTCAATGTAGTCATAGATTTTCATCCTAAATTGGTTAATTTCGTACTCAACTCAAACTTGTAATGATCGAAGAAATTATAATCCACCCAGTGATCATTATAAACTTTCCTAAGAGAGAAACTTGAATTGTACCTTTCTTT
Source organism: Euryodendron excelsum (assembly GCA_033060915.1). Classification (NCBI taxonomy): domain Eukaryota; kingdom Viridiplantae; phylum Streptophyta; class Magnoliopsida; order Ericales; family Pentaphylacaceae; genus Euryodendron; species Euryodendron excelsum. Next base: position 17,675,147 of record CM065392.1, on the reverse strand, counting down.
GGCTTTGTTCTCACTGAAATAGAGTTCATTCCTCTCCAAGGCTGTTGAAGATGCTGATTCTCCCTTCTTACTTCTCTTCTTCTTCTTTTTCCCTTCGTCTTTGCTCGAATCCCCCTTTGATTTTCGCTTCTGGCCTTTCAGGACAAGAGATGTCGGTGTATTTAGGGCTTTTGCACTCTTCTTTGGTTTAGAATTTTTCGGTGCCATGGTGGGATTGACGAAGGTTGTGCGAAGTTGGGAAGCGTCGATTTAGGATTTGTGAGGCGTTCAAAGGTGAGATCGAGAGGGACAGTTGGTGACGGTTGGGTCTGGTGAATAGGGGGAGCGAAATATATATATATAGAGTTTGAATGTTTGTAAAGTGGGCTGTTATAAAATATATAGGCCCGACTCATGTGTCGACACATGAACTTGACGTGTCGACTCATGGGTGTCAACAATTCATTTTGAACCCACTGTGTGATGTGTCGACACATGAAAATAATGTGTCAACACATTAAGCCAAACTGGGTCAGATTATGCTAGAAAGGATATTTATAGACTCAGGGGTCGACTTTTGGTTCAGAGATAATAATATGTACTAATGTGAGCATGCAGTGAATTGTAGATGCATTCTATACAAATAATCAATTCACTTGAATGTATTTAAAACTCAAATAACATGAATGTCATTCAAATTCAACTTGATCAAGACAAAAGATCACTCATTTCCAATTCTCATCTTATCATACAAAATTTGTCCTCACTTAATGGTTTTGTAAAAATATCAGTCAATTATATGTTTATACTTACAAAATCAAGTTCAATATCGCCTTTTTGCACATGATTTCTTGTGAAATGATACCTAAACTCAATGTGTTTTGTGCGAGAGTGTTGAATGAGATTTTTAGTCAAGTTTATAGAGTTAGTGTTATCACATCTAATGGGTATATGATCAAATGAGATACTATAATCTTCTAACTGTTGTTTAATCCACAATACTTGAGCACAACAACTACCAGTTGCTACATATTTAGCCTTAGCTGTGGAGAGAGTAACCGAATTTTATTTCTTGCTACACCAAGACACAATCATGTTGCCTAGGGGTTGGCAAGAGTTACTTGTGTTCTTCCTATCAACTCTACTCTCTGCATAGTCAGCATTAGTGTATCCAATTAAATTAAAAGATGTAACCTTTAGAAACCATAGTCCAAGGTTAGGTGTGTGTTTTAAGTAACGAAAGATTCTTTTCACAGCAATCACATAAGATTCTTTAGAATTTGATTGAAATCAAGTACATAAACAAACACTGAACATTATATCTGTTCTACTAGTAGTAAGGTATAATAAAGAATCTATCATACTTCTATAAAGTTTAATATCTATCTACTGATTTACATTTCTTCTTGCTATCCAATTTTGTTGTTGTACTTATTGGAGTACTTATGGGCTTTGCATCTTTTATGCCAAACTTCTTGATCAAGTCCTTGATGTACTTGGCTTGGTTGATAAACATGCCTTCCTTTGATTGCTTGATTTGAAGACCGAGAAAGTAATTAAGTTTTCCCATCATACTCATTTCGAATTCTCCTTACATATACTTAGCAAATTCCTTGTAAAGTGACTCATTAGTAGCACCAAATATAATATCATCTACATATATTTGTACTAAAAATATATCGTTGTTTTTTATCTTGATAAAAAGAGTAGTGTCTATTTTTCCTCTTAAAAAACCTTTTTCAATCAAAAACTTATTTAATCTTTCATACCAAGCCCTTGCAGCTTACTTTAATTCATATAAAGATTTTGTTAATTTGAAAACGTGATTAGGAAATTTTGAATTTTCAAATCTGGAGGGTTGTTCAACATATACCTCTTCGGTAATAAAACCATTTAAGAACGCACTTTTAATGTCCATTTGATAAAGTTTAAAATCCTTAAAACATGAGAATGCAAGTAGCAACCTAATAACTTCTAATCTAGCTACCGGAGCATGCGTTTCATCAAAATCAATGCCTTCCTCTTGGCTATATCCTTGAGCAACAAGTCTTGCCTTATTCTTCACAACAACTCCAGATTCATCTATTTTATTTTTAAAAACCCATTTAGTTCCAATAACTGGATGATCATTAGGCCTAGGAACAAGGTGTCATACCTTATTCCTTTCAAATTGATTCAATTTCTCTTGTATAGCATTAATCCAAAATTCATTATTTTCAGCATCATTAAAACACTTAGGTTCAATTTGTGATAAAAATGCTAGATGATTATATACATTTCTAACAGAGGATCTAGTTATTACCCCTTGTGAATGATCACCTAGGATTTGTTCCGTTGGATGGTTATGCACAAACTTTCATTCCTTAGGTAGACCTTCATTGATCTTTTATTGGCTTGTTGAGATTTCTTGCACTTTCTTCCCCTTTTGTGGATCTTCTTTTGAGCTTAGATGGATGTTCATATTTTGCTCTATTTCATCTGCATCACTACTTGCAACATTTCTAGAAAGGGAGTTATGTTCATCAAAAGTAATATGGACCGATTCCTCAACCACTAGAGTTCTCTTATTAAAGACTCTATATGCTTTGCCATGTGTTAGAATACCCAAAAAATACACTCTCGTTAGATTTTGCATCAAAATTGTCAAGGTTGTTTTTATTGTTATTTA
>CM065392.1:17630000-17670000 GCA_033060915.1 Euryodendron excelsum | reverse complement strand
CATACTAAAATTAAGTATGAAATGAAAGCAAAGCATAAAAAAGGAACACCAAAAATTACCGAGATTCAACCACAACTTGTGATCTACGTCCTCACCCCAAGATCCCCTTAAAGTCTTCTTCCACTATGTAATCTCCAATTACAAAATAAAGGCTAGTTGAAGTGCCTAGCTCACTCTCCTTGAAGTTTACACCCAAGTTTCAATGCTACAAGAGTTTTGTCCAAGCTATCTCAAACTTACAAGTGTTTTTCTTTTACAAGAGAACACTTAAACTTTCACTTACAAGTGTATAAAGGATTTACAATTGCAATACAAACTCTCTATGAAGAGTAGATGAGAAAATGAATAGCTCACTTAATGCCAATTATTGAAGACAAGGAGAATTTTCAGTCGGTATAAGAATTGTCAGCTCTTAATGATCAAAGGGAGGAATAATCCTGTATCTCTACTTCATAAATGCATTTGGAGGCTTGTATAAAAGGCCTTGAATTGATTTCGCCTGTTAGAGGTAGTTGGGGGTTTATTAAATGTGCGTCTAGTTCAATATGACGTTTGAAAATATAGCCGTTAGTCCCCAGGTGTCGACACATGACTTCATGTGTCGACACATCAAGCCTACATTATTCAGAAGTTGCTTTTTGTCTCCAAGTGTTGACACGTTAAACCCATGTGTCGATACTTGATCATTTATTCTTCAAACATTGGCCTCTGTCTTCATGTGTCGACACATTAAATTAATTTGTCGACACATCACCCAAAAAATCTCTTTCATGCTTTCCTTGATCAAGCTTAGCTTCAAAACACTTTAAGTACTTCAAAGAATTTTCTCTTTGGGGTATAGTGATTTTTCAAGGCTTTCAGTCTAGTGTGGTCATTCAATAAAGTCTTCAATTCAATTTGAATTGAACTTATTTTGATTTCTTCAAAAACTTTTCTTTGACTCTTCATAGAGTCCTTGCACACACGTTGAATTATCTTTTGAACACCTTTTATCTTTTCGAATTCATATCATCTTCATAGAGTTTTTATAGGCTTAATGAATTCTCCTTTTGAGCACCTTCAATCTCTTCGAATTCACGTCATTGGTTTATCATTTGAATAGATGTCATTGTTTTGTTTTTGGTGCATTGCTCTGTTTTGATGCATTGCTCGATCCTTGAGTTGTTGAGCATCCATTTTAACATGCATTTTACTCTAGGTGTAAAATATATTTACTTATTGATCTACACACTAATTAAAATTATTAGTAAACTGACACAAAGTTTAGTTATTATCAAAATCAAGGTGTGAAGTCAATAGAGTGTATGACATTTGTTGGGTCATGTCCAACGAGTGTCTGACATGGACACCTTTTGACATGTGTCTGTGCTTCTTAGGTTACCAATACATGCAATATATAGGAATTTGAAAAAGAGATAGAGTGACAAAGTGACATGGAGATGTGTCTTTTCTTCTTAGGTTACTAATATGTGCAATATATAGGAATTCAAAAGAGATGGAGTGGCATAATGATATAGTAGTTAAAGTAATTAGTTGCATTAAATTGTGTAATTTTAGTGACAAAGTACAACACTTAAATTTGGTGCAAAGTGCTTGATTGTTTGTTAGTCAACCAATATATGATTGAATATACAGTAATGTGAGTTTTTGGATTATTAGTGTACAAGATAAAAAATAAAAAATAATTATTTAATACTGCTTAATATTCAGTTGTCATTGGCAAAACATATTTGAAACATGAGTAAGATCTTAGATTGGGATGATAGATTGAGATGGGAGTCTAACAAGCTCGTTAAGCCTTTAGGTTGTCAGTCTTAGATCACTCAAACCTCAATACTGTTGCCTCAAAGCTTAGGTGTTAAAGGCCTTCTAAAACTATGTTGGCACTTTATCATATGCATATGTTGCATGGATTCAGATGAGGGTGTTGTGTACAGATATGTGTTTAAGTGTCGGATTCAGCTGATTCCAATGTCCAAGGACACAGGCACACAAAAAAATATACGTTGTTCTTAATATGCTTCTTTTTTTTTTTTTTTGTACAATAAAATGGCTTTTACAAGGTGCTATAAAGCATTTCATACATAATATGAGAGTTTTATGCAAATATCCTTATTGAGTGAATATCCAACAATACATGTCAGACACTTATCCCATATCCATACCCTTACTCAAGTGTTGGAGTTCAAGTATTGAATGTCTAATACGGGTATTTCATACATTTAGAAAAGTCTGGGCAACATAGGTGCAAAGTAGAGTGATTGTGAATAGAGTGAAAATAATATATGGAGTACATCATACATGATATCAATCTCGTTAGTCCCACACCCTTTATTAATTTAAAAAATTTACTGATATAATTTTGAGCTTTATAACCATAATTTCTAGTGTGACTGTATCTTGATTGATAGCTTTACCCTTTCCACCTCTCGCAGCACCATTGATTTATAGAGACCAGCATTGGGGAATGGGCTTTTTCTCTTTTGCTCCTATAGTTACGTACTAATTTGTATTGGGTCTTCTGATACTTTAATTCAAATAGTGCCTGAAAGCTTGGTCTGCCTGGTACTAAGTGAATAAGTGATAGACATTGATATTTAAACATGCTTCTCCCTGCGTTGACTATAAATTAACGTAAAAACCAAAACACTAGGAAGAAGGTTTAAGGTTTCTATTTTCGGTAGTCATTTTTATATCATTTAACTTCCTGTCAAAGTGATGAGTATACCAGTTAATTTTAAAAATGGATATTGGTAAGTCATGTTTCTAGTGGTATGAATTGTACGACCCCAACGGCCTTACATGCTTTTGAGGACACCAGTATAGAGTTAGGACTTGATTTGACTTTTTGTTTGAACTGTTTAAGTCCTAAAATTTATTGACACCTAAAACTAGCAAAACAAAATAGAGTGTGAATTTTGGCTAACTTCCAAGTCTGTTTATTTATTTTTTAGGAACCTGAATTTACACCTATAGGTAGCTAAACGGTTGTCAAGTTTTGAGTTTTGACTGACTAAATGATGCTAGGATGAACGCGGAAACATTTGCTATGCAATGATCCCAAAATTGATTTATAGCAGCCAGGTAAAGGATTTATTAGAATTGAATATCTTTGGGTTTTGTGGCTGAAAGATTGATAACAACATAGGGTATCTAAGTTTGTATAGGGATAACAAAAGGGTGGGGTTTTGGGGTTGTAATTGGGGAAGGTAGGGATCTAGGGTTTGTATAGGGATAATGAAAGTAGCCCTGATTTGGAAAATTACCGAAAATGCTCCTCCGTTGTGAAATATCTGATTTTTTTCCTAATGAAAAGGTTGAGCCATTTGGGCTGGTCCAAACCCATTAGGGTATTTTCTAGTCCTGTGGCACCAATTGTGGGACCCATAGGTCCATTGGTGGGCACACATGGATGTTTTTTCTTTTTCCTCCTTTTTCAAGCATACACTTAAAGAGTTCAGTCACCATCACTAAAGTTTCTTCTTTGTCTTGCCTTAGCAATAGCTAACCACCTAGGGATGCAATCATGCAGGCAATGGTTGGTTACTGAATAATGTCAATACAAATGGTAGTGTTGGTTTCTTTAGATATTAACTGGAAAACTATGTTTTTTGGTAAAAAGTGAAATATAATACATTGATTGGCCTTGGGTCCTGTTTGCTGTGGACTTTAGTTAGGCCAAGCTAATAGTAGAAACTGTGGGCTTGGGCTATACTTGTTAGACAAATAGTGGGCTTGATTATATTTTTGTTGAATATGATCCTCCCTTAGATGATGTCACTTGATAGCTTCTTCATTGTGATTTTCGAAATAGAATTGTCACATAATCGCTAGGGTGAGCCATACAGTGGTGACTTTAAATTATAGCAGTGTTTACAGAATATTCCTTGGAGGGTAAATATGAAGAACACACATAATGTATGAGGTCTACTATTCCATTTGTAGAACTGCACTGGTTGGGTCATCCAAGGTTGTCAGACTTTTGGGTTTGGGTTACAGATGTCAAACAGTGTATATTCTTGCAGTCTTATCTCTAGTTGTTTCTGAATCTCTAGTTGCTTTTGAGGGTCTATGTTATACGAACTCCTCTAAATTTGTGAAGTACTCATGTCGGACACTTAACACTTGGGTAAGAGTATGGAATGTGTCTGACATTTATGGTTGAACATGACCAACAACTATTGATAGATACTTGAGTCTACTATGTAGCTAATAACTATGCATATGACTAGTTGTATACACCATTCTATCCTTAAAAAATAAAACTACTTAAGAAATATGAAACCGAGCTGATACCTTTTGCCCTTGGGCGTATGAATTAGATGAATACAACGCTAAGACATATACCCACATCGGACACCTGTAGGTGAGTCCGTATAACATAGCTCAGGGGGAATAACTATCCTTCTGGCATCTATTTAAAGAGAGAAGGTGGAGAATCTTTGATGTGAGGGAGGATGTTGAGAGCAGGCCCGTTCGTAAAGTGTCTTCTAGTGCTTTCTTATTTGTGAATTTCTGGGTTACCTGCTTGGAGCTTGGGCAGAAGTTCCTCTTCAGCATTGTTGATATAGTTGAGGGGATTCAGTATGCTGAGCTTGTATGTTTTGTTGGTTTCCGAGGTTATCTTTTAACAAAGAATTAATAACAGAGTATTGATTTTGTTATCTGACTTATTTCTTGTCTACAATATCATTTTCTTGTCTTATGCTTTCTAGCTTCAAGATTATACAAAGTCTCCTTCGGGAGAGATGGAGGTGAAGTTTCAGCTTACAAAAGACACCCTTGAAGCTATGTTAAGATCAATGACATACATCAGTGAACAACTGTCCACCCTTGTAAGCTTGTCCTTTTAGTTTATCTTTTATCTTGGTAAACTTCCAAATTGAGGGGGTAAACTTTCGAATTCATTACATGGTAACGTAAAATTTCCATAAATATCATTATAGTCTTGTATTCTCAGCCTCTTACTCTTCGAATATCTGCACAAATGACTAGAAAGATTCTTTAGAGTTGTTTCCTCCATCTAATTCATGTTGAATTTACCTTTTGCTTTTATCTCGTAAGCCAATCAAAGAGTTGATATTCTTATTGGTGCAGTTCTTTGGAGACAGACGGTGAATGACGAACAAAAATAGCAGCAAGAAGGTTAGAGGTTATGAACACACATCAAAATAAACAGTAAAACATACAGTTACACTAGTGGTTGTTGATAAACGGAGAGAAAATTCTGTTCATGAAAAGAAGTCCAAAATCGGGATATGTGAAATCACTACCAACTAAGTTCGCAAAACCAAAAACCAGGGTGAATTAACCAAGAATTTTATACAGTAGAGAAACTACTCTACAATATTGGTCCATCCAAGCTCTCTGGAGCAGAATCTCCTCTGTTTTCCATGAAATCTGCTACTTTGATGGATAATCTAGAAAAATACTGAAAAAACAGCTAATAGCTGGTAATTGATTAGGAATTTTCCTAAGAGTTAGAGGACATCACCAAGGACCTCTTGAAGACATTTTGCCCAATAGCCTCCACTCTTGCTCTTTGGGTGTTTTCTTGTTTAGTCTCTCTAAGGACTGATATATATGCCATCTGCTAGTTTTGGTGATTATTTTGGTTGATAAGTAAGATAAATAGTATTAAGAAGCTTCAAGGGGATGCAATATATGAAAGAACCTGCTACACCAATACTGCAAAGCACCCTTTTACAATTACAATCCTTACATCTCCAGTGTATAAATAAAATCCAAAAATTGGCCTATGTCAGGATTAATCCTTCCAGAGAGCCAACTATACAAAATGGACAAAAAAGTGCTCTTCAGTCAGTGCATTCGTAATTCAACCCTTGAAAATTCCTGTCTCCCTAATCACCCTAAACACACAAAAAGGTGCAAGAATTCAAGCCCTTCTCTGCCACTTCCCAACTTGCCCTCCCCACCAACTTGGAGCACTTCCACCAACTACCTAAGGGAAACCCATACATCCCAAAGATGGTCAGGGTCAAGGCCCAAAATTCTCTCACCACAGTATAGGACAAGAAGAATATATGCAGCGCTGCCTCCATTTGTATATAAGCAACATCAATTGACAAAAATGCATTCACTCTTAATTAGATAACATCGGCATTCCTCCCTAGAAAAGGCAAGAATTGCAATACCATATCTCCCAATTTAGCTTTTCTTCCCAATAAATCAGTAATGGGGATCAGCGGCTGCACCTGAAAGTGTCCAAGATCTAAAGGCCTCAGTGATGATAGAGCTTCCATTACAGTTCTTTTGTATAGTAAGGAGGAGAGGGCGAGAAACAGATGAATAGAATAAGTAGAGATTGAGAAAGGTAAGACGAATAAGAAAGAACAGAGTAGTTTGACAGGGAGATTAGAGAATAGAGAACATAAGAAAAGAAAAGATAGAAAAAGATGGAGGTGATAAGAGAAAAAGAGAGTAGAGAAAGATATCAATAGAGAATAGGAGAAAGAGAGAAGGAATAGCATAAAGAGGCAACAAACTCAAAGAGTTGAGCATTCAACTTTCTTTACCTTAAATTTTATGTATCACTTAGGCCAATCCTTTTTCCTGTTTTTAACCAATAATTTAAAATGGCTATTCGTTGTTTTGGAAACCCTTGAAATTAGTAGACACCTTTTTAAGCTATTCCTTTCTAACAGGACCACCTAATATGATTCAAATTCTATCACTAAGATCATTACAAGTTCTTGGAATTTGAAATACAATGGTACTTTATAAAAGAATTTCTTATACTATTCAGTCTATTCTACAGCATACGTTCATAAATTGTCATGTCATATTGTCATGGGCTAGTGTCAAACTGGATAAAATTCCTCTTGTTGGAAAAGATCGAGTTTGTGTCTTTATGAAAACACTCAGGAGTCTTTTACTCTGAAAGAATCTTCATGAAGAGCAAGTGGCTTGCGCTAGTTTTGGAGCCTTATGCAAGAAGCTTATGGTTTGGGGTTCCAACCCATGTTAGGGATGGCAATTCAACCTGATTTTTCATGTCCCCTCCCCGCCCCTATTGGGACGGATTTGGGTGACTTAACCGGGGTAGGGGCAGGTATGGGAGAGGAAGATTGAACCCTAGCTGGGTTTGGGTAGGGAACAGGTTTAAGGTGCCCGTCTCACCCCGCCCTAATTATATATATACAAACACAAAATATTAGGGCTCATTCAATCTCTATCTATCTATCTACAACACCGCCGTTGTTACTTTTTTGTGTTTTTGGTTAAGTCTGCAACACATCTATCTCTCTCCCTCTCTCCATTGCCTCCCTATCTCTATCTGTACATGTTACCAATTGCGATCAAAATCCCATTGTTGTTTTTGCATTGCTTAAGCAGTGGCTCTTTCTCTCTCATCGTTCTTTTCATCTCTCTCAACTAATTCGAAGAGTACTAGAAGTGAAGAGAACATGGATGGGGTTAAAGTTGCAAATCTGGTGGTTTTTCATCTAAATTACTTTTCTTTGACATGCACAAAATGTATAAATGGGTTGGGACGGGGCGGGGATAGGGATGATTGAGGATGTCGGGGTCGGGGATGGGATTAAAGTTGCAAACCAGTCTCGGGTTTGGGACAGGGATGGGGGAATTTCTTTTTTGGCGGGGCCAGGTAAGGGGCCCCCACCCCGTTGCCATCCCTAACCCTAGTAGCCCCTCCCCCTTCCCCTAATAAAACAAACTCTTACCTATCGAAAAGAGGAAAAAAAAATATCTTCATGAAATCTTCAAATGCATGAACATATACCGTGATTGACTTGAATTGAGTATAGGTCACATATACAGTGGTGGAAGTAGGATTTTTGTTGAGGTGAGCCAAGGTAAAAATTTTCGATTTTGTAGAGGCTAACTTACAATTTCTTGAATTTTTGGGGACCAATTCACTATATTTTATCTTAAATATCTAAAAAACTGTTGCTTCACGCCCGCCCGCCGGGGGGGGGGGGGGGGGGGGGGGGGGGGGGGGGGGGGCCTCGGCATAGTGCACATTTAGTATGTGAAACTATGGTTACATTTCTTTTCCATTATTTTATAATGTAGATACTCTCGATCATTTCTTTTAAAAATTGGTAGGCTCATGAATGAAAGGAAAGATTTATTTTGTCATGAAACTGATATAACCTTCTTTACACACACACACACACACACACACACACAGAAGATAATAAGAAAACAGGAGAGTTCTAAGATGGAGATAAGAAAGCAAAGAAGATGAAAGAAAAATAGGGAGTAAGGAGATCACAAGAAAAGAGGAGAGAGAAAAATAGAAACAAGATATGAGAGAGACAGAGAGGCAAGCTCTTCTAAATGTCTTTCTGTCAAAATTTATACAACCTAAGAAGCATGGACACTACTAACCATGTTGGACATGTACTGGAAATCGATACCTCAAAAACATTCCCAGACATGTGTCCGATACCTTGTCAATGTGTTCCCACTTCACAAATTAATTTCATATTTTGGACAATTTACAACCACATCTCAAATGCTCCTCAACACAACCAGTGTTCAACATTTCTTTCTTTTTAAAAATTTGATGCTACACCTGGCAATTACAAATCAAGCATGCAATGCGCACTTTCTAACATAGAATAAAAATACAGCTGCAACTCAAAAGATATAGTAAGAGAGTAGTAGCATTATACATAAGTCATAACATAATGATCAAAATGTACTTCCAGGCTTCATCTTCCACAATATAAAATTCTTCTTTTTTTTTTTTTTTCTTTTTTTGATATGGTCCTCATTATGATATTCGTAACGTAGAACTTTAACAATTAGAGTTATATAATTGATGTATGTATGACAATTATATTTTGATTTACCATGGTCTCGCTGTCTCAGCATCCTACGTTTTAGGATTTTCCATATCAGTCAGTCTATGTCTGTGTTCGGATTGGTGTCTATGTTAAAAAAGGGCTTATTCTGTTTTACATCCATACCATACCCTACTTGTAGGCTTAGAAAACTATGAAATTTGACTTGGATTCCATTACTAAAATTATTAGAACTCCAAATAAGTATAATGCAGCAATATCTTATTAAAATCTCCTAATGCCACTCTACTACAAATATTTATAAGCTGTCAGGTGACCCAGCTCATATTCTTGTGGGTCAACCTGCATCAAAGAGGGTGCATCATCAACAATTAAAATGCTTATATGGTAGTCTTTATATAACTTCATTTTATTTATTACTTAATTAATTTATTTTTGTGTATTTGAATTAGCAAATTTCGTAGTGAGTGGTTGCATGGTTTACATTTATAGCATTGTCTTTACAAATTACTGTTCATGGCACTGTAGGAGGTACTTCTTTGCTACAGTACTAATGAACTACGAAAGGATGTTATGCCTATTCTCTAATTTTACTTATTTTTATCTTCCTCTTCTCACGGATCTAATTAATCAAGTCTTGGAATTACTTTATTTTTATTATGTCATCTGTTTGTTATAGTGTGTTTCAGTCTGGTCTATTTATGTATATATCGGTTTGAGCATTAATTGCCTTTTGTCAAAGTTGAAATGGAACTACCATCTCTTAATGGGGATTCCAGCAATGACCATTCCGGATTCTTGTTGATGACCATTCCGGATTCTTGTTGAACATCCCATTCCACTGTGCACGCCGTTTGCTTCCACATTCCATTATTGCAAACCAAACATGGGGTTGTAATCTTGATATGCCCAAGGAACAAAATTTCTATTTGTTTCATCGAAACTATCGAAATGTTTCTATTTCCTAAGAGACCGAAACAAAAGAACTACTAGAAGAACAAAACTCTATTGTTCTCATAAAAACACACCAGAACGTAGAAAAATGCACCAAAACACAATGCTGAACAATAAGTTGTGTCAATACAAAATTAAAACTTCTAATAAATATTGACAATTTTTGCTGAGAAAATTAAAAATGGTTGTATTATACTGTAATACAATATTAATATTTGTCATTTCTAAAATATTTCTTAAACATTCCAAAACAATTCGGAAACGTTTTCATTTCCGAGTCTACCAAAACGACCTATCGAAATGAAATTTTGATCCATGGATATGCCTCTGAACACCTTTGGCAAACAGATGAATAAACATCTCCTGGTTGATAGCAACAGAGTCTAGAGAGTGCATTTTTGTTACTTACACATTGAGCATCAACCAATCGTATTAGAAAACAATTGCCTGACATCAAATGATGGTCTCCTCTGTTGGTGTTTTCTTCTCTTCCATTTTTCTTTTTTGGATTTTTTTGGGGGGTATGTATGCCTTTTGCAGCACCAGTATTCTACAATGACACTGGCTATTTGAGAATTCTTTGAAGGTGATAATTTTTCAGTTCACAATTCTGATTTGTACATTTTAGAACTATAGTCGGATGTTGCAATAACATTTCTGGTATAATTTTGAAATAATTATCTTCAATTTTTACTCTGCAGTTATTATTTTCTGTTGGATTGTAATTTTATTGCTCTTCTGAATCCGGACATAGCAAATGCGAATCCTTAAAAGTCATGATCTTATGGGTTGGCATAAAGATAGGGCCCTAATAGAATGAATTGAGAAGATTAGATAGTTTTGACTGAACCAAATAGTCGGAGTGGGCTTACTACTTTAGAGAGAGAAAACATAAAGAAATGAGGGAGACGAATGAAAAAAAGGGATGGAGTGCAAAGGTGATGACAGGAATTGTGAGTATGGGTTAGAGAGAGAAGGTGAAAAGGCAGTGGGTTTTCACCAATGAAGAAGGTGAAGGTGGTGGATCATATGGGAAAATGGTGATTGGCCTGTAATGGAGAGAGAGAGAGAGAGAGAGAGAGAGAGAGAGAGAGAGAATGGGTGTTCAGCCATGGCTCTTAGTGTGTGTGTGTGTGTGTGTGTGAGTGAGGGAGAGAGAGAGAGAAGAAGTGGGCTGAGGGACAAAATGAGAAGAGAATGAGGTGGAGCACATTGGGGGTCGCTGTGTAGTTTGGAGGTGGCCAGAGGTGATGGAGAAGATAATGGTTGGTTGATGCTGGTGCGATGGGTCTATTGTGTTTGGTGAAGAAGAAAAAAGAGTTAAGACAGAAGAGAGAAAAGTGGAATTTTACTATTGCGCCCCTCAAATATACCCATGTGCATGGCACATGCTCACTTTTCGTCAATTTGTATAGCAGCCATCACCAATTGGACCAATTAGTAACTAAACACAAAATTAAGGGTAACATTGTTACAATTGGAACTGCAGGGACTAAATTGACACAAGGGCAAATTATGAGGACTACCGGTGTAATTCACCCTTTAAGATAATATACCAATTTGTCCATAGTTGTGTCACAGGGGCTAAACTTATTCTGATGACAATGACTCATGTTCTAAATCCTCTTTTTTTGATACATAAGAAAAAATACGTCTTCTATAAATTGTTCAAGCTCAAGGAAAGAATTTGTGTAATTTTAACTTTTAAATTCGAATGAACCTTAATGCTCCCCCTGAAGGCAACATAACAACATCCTTTGGAAAAATTATCTTTACCTATCCAATTTTGGATAAATCAAGGAGCGAAGAGATGTAGCAAAGGAATAGAACCATGAGGACACTATGAGAATTTAGAAATCTGGTGCATTGCATGTACATTTGCACACACACACACACCCATATAGTCCCTTAAAATTTGGATTAAACAGCTCATTCAGATTGGCCAAATTTAGGCTTCATCGTTAGGTTATGGTCTAGGTTCAATAGAATATCATAATTTGCATTCATTGTTTGTTTGACCTGTAATCAAGCCAACCTCGATTGTTTGCCATAACTGTCTCTATTCTCATTCTTTGTTTAGAGAGATTTCTGTTCATCTTGGACTGTACTAAAAGTTTTACCTGTAAGGTGCTATACTTTTAATTTTTGGCTTGTCGTGCAAATGGTGACGATATATATGTGGAACCTGTCGTTTCCATAGCTTTTATATAGGAAGTTTGATTCAATGAATCAGAGATTTCCAAAATTGTACTTTTTCTTGAGTGAACGCAATAGATGACTGACAAATAGCGATCTGCCCCCTTATAAAGCCCTCCGGCTCTGGTGGGACTGCTTTAATTTGCTTTCTCAGGGATTTTTTCCCCAGGTGAAGAACTCTCAACTCTAATTTACTAGCAGTAACCAGATTTTATTCCTCTAGTTCCCTTTTACCTCACATGTACACACAGGTGTGCATGTGTTTTGTGGTTTGTAAAGGCTTGAACAGGAAACCTTCACACAGTGAGGTTTAGGTAAATTGCCCATCATTAAGCTGTGCTAGTTGAGGTGCTACTCGATTATGGCATTCAAGAACATCATATCTGTACAATCAAGTACTTTGCACTGAGTAAACGATAGGAGGTAACAAGCAGAGGCTTGAATGGCTGTGGTTGAAGCAGCTGTAGTAACATTTTGAGTTTCTTCTCCTCTGGACTTTTGAAATCCATTAAACCTAAAAATAAGATAATAAAAAAAGTGAATGGAATAAAATTCATAGGAAGAGTGGTAATATTGCTGGTCAGTATTCAGGTAATGAGATGTTTTTGAATGGTGGTGATGATGGCCTTCTCAACTGTCACAATGTACATGTTGATATTGGTTTTCGGCTGAAGGTGAGAGTGGAGAAGTGCATGCTTTCTTGTTCTTGAGACCTTGTAAATTAGAGTTTTGGGTTTGCAATAAAATTTATTTGTCCAAAATGATTGTCCTTTTGCATTGGTTGTGTGGAATGTATGAGGAAATCGAACCAATGGTCGCTGCCAATGCACCCTTATAATTAACTAGCCCAACTAACTTTCCTTGTCCTAGATTGCTATAAAATGTGTTCCTTCGTCCATCCATATTGACACTTTACTTTTGGACATAATCTAAGTTACATTTAAAGCCCACTGGTTAGGTCATGTGCAAAATTTGTTATTTGGAATCTGCTACAAAGAGAAAAAAAAAAAAAGAAAAAAGAAAAATGAAAAGAAGGCTTTTGTTTTGGCTGTGACAAAATTGAATTTGTAAGTTTGTATATTATGTGATTTTTTTATTTATTAAATTTAATTTTCTCTTTTGGCCAGGTTGGATCTTCTGCAGGGCCCTTGCAGAAGAAACAAAGGCAGTGATAAACAGTTTGTACATGTAATTTTCTCATGATCAACATTAAATATTACTGGCTTGAATTGCATGCAAGTGCTGTTTCAGCAAGGGCAGCAACTAGCATTTCTGCCTGTGGTTAAACAGTTTGTAATGTAATTTTTGAACGCTCTAAAATTCAAAGGTAATTATCAATTTTGATTACGGTTTTACTACTGATGCAACAATTTGCTAAGTTGTGCTCGCTTATTCACCTAATATGCCCATTACCGTCCTTGAGTTTGAAGATTTATTTTGTTTTATCAAATTGGCAAAGCAGTAAAGGTGATGAAAAATAGTGCCTGAAGGTTGGAAATGGAGAAAATATTGGTTGTGGGTAATGGATGAGGGGGCAACTCAAGGTTGACCTAGTCCTTTCGAAGAAAATTTGCCTAATTGAGAAGCATGTTTGATTTTGGTGAATTAGGTTGGATTGTCTTGACTAGCAAAAGGATCAAGCATTAACAGCGGGATCACCATTTGAAATCGAATCCTACCTTCATTTGAGAATGGCGGTTAATTTTTTTGTTTTTTATTTATGCTGTCCGAACCAATTTACGTGCACTTCAACTAATCATTTTTTTGATTTGGTCAAGAGTAGGACATTCACGCTAAGACTAGAGAATTCTTGAAAAGTAAATTTCTCACGGACTGATTTGAGAGAGTTGCCAAGTAGAAATGGTCATTTCCCTCTCATAAACTGTTTAATCAATAAGAAATACAATGATGGCATTTTCCCGGAATGCAATATTCTGTTAGTACCCTGAGCTGCCTAGTGCTGGTGGCTTCGGCGTCTTTTCACAAGAGATGGCAATGGACCAGTTTGGTATGGGTAAAATTAAATTTTATCTTGCTCTTAGTAGAAAAATTTTATCTTACATTTCGTCTCAAACCCGTGATGGGTTAAACCTCCCACCTCACTCTCATCCCACTTAAGTTAATCGGGATTCGGATTGAAATGGGTTTAACTTGTATAAAATTTTAAAATAAAAACAATGTAAATTATACAAACAGTAATACAATATAAAATTGAGAAAGAAATGGTCTAAAATCAAGACTAAGAAGTAATATTAAACCCTCATATTTACTTATATAATAAAGATATTTTGTATAAATAAATGTAATATAAGCATTTAGGGATTTCATGATATAATTGCGGCGGTTTGAGGTGGAGTGACATAAATCTTATCTCGCTCCAAACCTACATCGGATTATGTTTTATTCCTTGTATTTCGCCTCTAACTCATTTATTCATATATCAAATTCATCTGATTAGGGATGAAGTAAAGCGGGGTTTAGCTTTTTCGAGTCCAGTTGTCATTCCCAAGGGCCCAAAGGGGGCAAACCCCCCCCCCCCCCCCGCGCTCTTAACTTTCTAAAAATTGTACTTTTACCTGTAACTTTAGAAATTTCTTTCAATTTGCCCACCTAAAAAATTATAATTGGCTGCTGCGTTTACAAAAAAAATGTTACTTTGACTTAAAATTTTAGAATGCCTCTCAATATGCCCCCTCTAGGAATTTATGAATTCCCCTCGTAAAAAATATTAATTTTCTTTAAAAATTCCCTTTATATATTATATATATAAGCTTATATAAATTGATTACTAGAAATGTTTGGTTCTGGTTTCATTTTCGTTCTCCTTGTTTTTCTAAACAAAATAAAAATGAAATTTCTTATTTTTTCATATTTTCATAACCAAAAAAATAGAATTATTATATACACCATTACTTTCATTTTCATATGAAAACAATTCTAGAAACTCATAAACAATTTTTTTAATTCCTAGAACTGGAAACTTGTTTACCAAACACGAATACAATTCCCATAATCAGTTTTCATGAATTCTAGAATACGAAAACAACAAATTGAAATCAAAACTGTAATCTAACGGGCCATTCTTACTAAAAAAATTTACAGAATAACACTTTTAAAATTATGAGCTAAAATATTAGACGTTTTGGTTTGAAATGAGAGGACAATAAATTAAACAACCAAAATTATTTTGTACGAAAATTTTATACAAAAATTGTGATTTTATAACTTGAAAAAAGTTTTTGGGTTGCAATTAATTGTTGCCCCTGACTAAGTTTTTTGGCTCCACCGCTGGCCATCCCCACTTCCCGTGAAATAGCCACGCTGAAGACATATTTGTTCTAATCTCACCACAGGTAATGCTGTCATCAAGTGTAAAATGACGAGTTTTATTTCACTATCTTCAACTGACTTGTGGGAATTTAACAGTGCCAGGCTTTGTTGGGCCTGCTGGATTCGGCCGGTAGCATTATAGTTGTCTTACGTAATGTATTTTATATATTCCTTTTGAGTTTGAATTTGGACTTGTGATGATAACCAAAAGAGAAAAATTCTTGAATCACCACTTGGACAGTAAAGACAAAAAGAAAAAAAGTATTTTCCTTAGAAAATATCCTCAAAAAGAAATTCCCAAAAGCACGAAAATGACGAAGAAGGAAATAGCGCCGGATGTGTTAACATTGGAATACAAATTCAGTAGGAAGGTAGCATCTGTAATTGTAAGTGTTACCTATCATAGAATGTATATGATAGGTAAAAAAATAAAGTTTAAATATGAACGACAGTAGTTGGTATTATTAAACTACTGAATATTTGTTTCTTTTAAAAATAATATTTAAAAACTGAAAACACTAGTGTCAATACCATGCTATATGTATGACAAACGTATGCATAGTAGCGGAATCAAGAATGTTGTTTTTTGGGGTGCTAGACGCAAATTTTCACCTATTAGTATAACTATTATATTTTAAATTTTCTTTGTGCTTTTACTAAGTTTGAACATGATAAATATATTAGAATGCAAACTAAATTTCTTACAAAAGAAATAAAAGCAGCTTCCATTCAGCCTCAGTAAAATATGAAAAAAGTCTAAATTAATTATTTCTTATTGCATTTCTACTCAATTACTTATTAAAGTGGAGTTTGATGTTCTTTCAAATCCGAAAAGTCATCTGTAATTGATTTTAGGCTATACTTGGCAGCAATTTTATTTTCAGTATATATATTTGTAATTTTGCTTTGAAAATAATTTTAATTGCTACATGTGTAATATACATCTATGTCCGTATGCCTCTATTTGATGAGTAATATCACGATCCCCAACCCACGTAATCATAAAATTGGATAAAGGACCGGCGAATAGCATTGCTATCAAAGGCCAAACCAAACCGAAGTGTTGTGCACCTGAATGATTATGGAAATTGCAATTTAAATTATAACCAAAATATCTCATAATAAGTGCAACAAATATAAAAGTCATTCTCACAAGTCGTTGAGACTAAGAGAAGAGTGGTATTAAGTGTTGAGATCACTACATTTTGGTCTTCTTCTTTGGGCTTCAACTACTTTTTTCAAGGTTTACTTGAATGATTGTAAGGTCTTTCCATGGTGGAATATGAAGAGTTTTTTCGTTTCGGTAGAATAACACTGCATTTTTTCCACTCCTATTCTCAAGGGATAAGGCTGCTATTTATAAGTTTTTTTTTAGGGTTTCTAGATGCATCCAGCATAAATTTGCCCAGACGCATGAGCTCATGCATCTAGCACACATTTGTCTGGACGCACGAACTCATACGTCTAGGGGTCTCAAAATTGGTTACGGAAAGCTTCTAAAAGGTTCTGGGTTATTTTGGACTGTTCATACGTTTAGGGGTCTCAAAATTGGCTACGGAAAGCTTCTAAAAGGTTCTGGGTTATTTTGGACGGTTCATGCGTCCAACACAAGTTTAGCTTATATATGATAGTTTCTTACCTTATTTTGATGCTACATTTATGAATTTTGGGCAACTATTTAGCAAATCCAACTTTGTAACAATGTTGTGCTTGAAATTCTCGCTCCAAAATGGTGTTAGTTTCATGCCTCCAATCGAAAGTTTGATATGGTAAAAAGTCAAAGGGAAATGAGAAAAAATAAAAATAAAAATCAGCCCCAGGACGCATGAGCTCATGTCTCCAAACTCTGCCTTGAGCATCTGTCGACTTCGAATGTCGTTACGGGCTAATCCGTTCTCGAATTTTTGTGTACCACCTGTCATTGAAAAGCTGATGAAGTCTATTTTAATTTCTAATTGGTTTGTTTGATAAGTCCTAAGCCATTTCTGAGATATGTCCATTTTACCCTTGACATATTAAAATTGAAATGAGTTTCATAAAATGATTATAACGATAATACCCATTCTATATGGTTGAAAAGCTATTTCAATGTACTAAAAGTGGATAGATTACTAAATTTGAAAAATATTATTTTTGGGCATGAAAATAGAGGTCGAAATAAACTTTTGTCATAGGGGCATTTCAGTTAACTTCCACTTTTTGCTCTTTCGGACAAACTGGAGTTTATGTGGAATTTCTACAGGTCCAATTAATTCTAGAGATATTTTCGAGAGATGAATGGTTTGATTTTTTATTCCTTTCGTAATTAGGTGGGACAAAATGGGGAGCTAATATTTCTCTTCTAAAAGAAGTAAAATTACCTAAATTGGCAATTGTTTGCTTGTGTGTGTATGTAATTCTCTCTTCTACAATCTAGGACCCGTCTATAGAAGGGTTATGGATACTAACGCAAAGGCCATATATTTAGGGCCCATTTGATAATATAAGATACATTATGGTCTCATTTGATATGCTATTAAAATATATTTGTCAATGTACACAATCAAATTAGAGTCAGAAGCATCGATTGGTACAATAGAAGGGTTGGAGACGTGAGGTATTGGTCTTTTTCTTGACTTTTAAAATAGTAGATAAATGGAATGTTGATTGACCAAAATTATTTTGATTCAATATAAATATTATAATATTGGAATAGAGGGTTGTATTTAGAATCTTAAACAAAGGGCTAAAAAATGAAAAATGTCGTTTACCTAACTAATAATTAGGATCAATGATATAAGGTTATGTAATTGGCTAAATTTCGTGTCAAAGTCTTGTTTGAAATAATTTAGAGAATTGAGATAGCAATCATAAGCATTTGGATTGGATTTGAAGCAATTTGAAGTTTATTCATGCAAGCTCGTGCAAAGAGAAACTTGCATGATACATCTTGACTGATGAAGGGGACTTTGAGAGATGTCGATAGATTTTGAGAGATCTCGAATGCAAAAACAGTGCGCTGGTTGCAGAACAAGACCTCGTGGAATTCTCGTGGGATGTCGTAGGATGTCAAGGGCAAAAATAGTGGGCACGTAAAATCGGCATAACGTCGCGGGATTCTCACGGGATGTCGAGAGCAAAAATAGTGAGCATACAAAATCTGGAATTGAGTTCGCGGGTTCTCACGGGATTGAGTTGCACGAAATCTAAATTCTCGAGAATCAGGCCGTTAGGGTTTTTGCGTTTATTTGAAATCTAGCACACTTCCTTAGACCTCATCTGAGCTGTCACTATTAAAAACATCTTGAGAAAAGTATTTCCTATCTTCCAAGAGCTCATAAACGTGTCTTAGCAACAATCTTCTTCAACCCAATTGAAGAGATAGATAGTCTTAAAGGAGTTCAAAACGCGAAATTTGCTCTAAGGGGATCTAAATGGTGGTCAAGCATGAAGACGGTGAATCGTGGATACGAGCAAGATTCAGACAATTATTAGATCAAGAAGTTGATAGGTTTTGATTGTAAAGAGTCTTGTAACCGTCTGAACTACAAGTTATAGTGCATGATTTTTGTCCGGCAAAGGGAACACGTGGTTTTTCTCCTGTTTAAGGGTTTTAACGACAAAAGGCTGGGATGTTCTTGATTGAATGGTTTGTTCTTTATTTTGTCTTGGATTGTACAATATTACTCATTGCCATTACACCTTGACCTAATATTGTAGAGTTTAATCTCTTGGACAAAACATAGACAAATGCTAGGTTTTTCAATTGGTATTAGAGTAGAACACTCAAAATCGTTTTTTATTTTCTAAAAAGTGAGGTCCTGATTGCCTATGTCTATGAATTGGCCAAAGGAATGTAGTTCTACTTCTCAACCTCCATTGCATGATGGGACTAACTATCCCTATTAGAAAGCTAAAATAAGGGCCTTTTTTAAGTCAATAGATGAATGTGTCTAGCTAATAGTTATTAATTGTTGGACTCCACCCACGGTCATAACTAGTGATGTGACTACCTCAAAAGCTATTGTAGCTTAGGATAGAGTCGATTATGAGGATTGTGGATGGAACAATAAAGCTATAAATGCTATCTATATAATGGGGTCACAGCAGAAGAGTTTTGGAGGTTCTCAAATTGTGAACTCGCTAAAAAGCATAAGATATTTTACAGAACACCCATGAGAGTACTACTACTGTAAAAATTAACAAGCTTCAACGATTGACAACTGCGTTTGAAACTCTGAGAATGGAAGACGATGAAACATTTGATCAATTTTATTTTAAACTAAGTAACATTGTCAACTCGAGTTTCAACCTTGGTGAACAAATTTTTACTTCAAAAGTTGTTCGAAAAATCTTAAGATCTTTACCTAAGAGATTTCAAGCCAAGGTTACAGCCATAGAGGAGAGTAGGGATGTTGATGCCTTGAAAGTTGAAGACTTAGTGAGGTCCTTACAAACCTTTGAAGCAAATTTTCGTCAACCTAAAAAGAACAAAGGTGTTGCATTAAACTCCATTAAGGAATGCACAAATGAGGTAGATGATATTGATTCTGATATGGGTATCGAGGAGATGGCTTTATTTGTCAAAAAGTTCAAAAAAAATTTCAATAAACGACAATAAGATCAATCTTCCTCATTTGACAAACTAAAGGAAAACCTTTTGACAAAATGAAATTTGTAAGAAAGTCATCTGATAAATCTAGTAAAAAACAATGTTTCGAATGTCATGGCTTTGGACAAATTGCTACAGATTGTCTGAACAAAAAGAGAAACAAGAGAAGTAGAGTTTTGACAGTCACATGGAGTGATTCCGAGAAGGAAGATGAATCAAACAGAGATGATGAATCTGAGAATTTCACTACATTCATGGCATTTGCTTCTGAGTTAATTGAGGCTACATCTAAGTTCACTGAAACGAAAAAATCAGATGGTACAGTAGGATCTCTCAAGGAAGTTGGAGATGGATCAAATGATGAAGTTAAACGTGAACTGCAACAAGCCTATGATCAATTGTACAAACAGTTATACAAGCTTACCAATGTGAATGTTAAACTAAGTAAGAAGTTGAAAAAGGCACTAGAAGAAGTTGTCTCCTTAAAAAGGGTGAATATCGATGCTCAAGCAGAAATTAGTCAGTTGAAGAAACATCGAACAACCTTGACTAACAAAGTGAAGTTTTTCAAGAAAGATGCATTTGATAGAGATGGTTTTAAAAAGGTTTTTGAAGAAAAAATTCTAAAACTTGAAGCTGATCTCTCTAGGTCTAATCTGACCTTCAAGAAGTACAAGCAAGTGCATCCATAGTAGAGAAAATGTGCTTGGATCAAAAACATTCTTGGAATACACGTGGTATTGGGTATGATGCCAAACCATCCAAGTTATAGCACCACCAATACAGTAAGCCCATCAAATTTGTTTATGAAGAAAGGTATAATGCTCCTTAAAATCAAGGTAATCCTTCTTATTTTGTACCTATTTGTCACTACTATGGTATAAGAGGTCAGATTAGGCCACAATGTCATAAATTGTATGGATTACCTGTGGATTATGTTCAAACTCGTAACTTTCAAAACCCAGATAAATCATACAATGGTTAGATGTCTAATAGATTTCATATGTTGGCTGAGCAAAGGAAGTTTAGTAAACAGAAATTTCAAAGACAAGCTCAATCTTAACAATATGGAAACTATATGGCAAGATCTGTGGTAAAAAATACCTCAAGGAAAGGTCGAAAGCCTAACCAATAGTTTTCTCCAAAGCTTATAAATGCTAATCCTAAGATTGTATGGATAAGAAAAAATGACCTGAGAGGATATGCTGTCTATAATGCCCTGAAGGCTCACAATTCTAATATGTGGTATCTAGATTGTGGCTGCTCAAGGCATATGTGTGATAATAAAGCTTATTTTGACATTGTGACTAAATATGATAGAGCTTTAGTAACCTTTGGAGATGGCAGCACCTCCAAAGTTGTAGGAAAAGTTAATACAAAATCTCAACGGTTACCAAATCTCAATGATGTATTGCTTGTTGAGGGCTTAAAGGCTAATATCATAAGCATCAGTCAGTTATGTGACGCACAACATCAAGTAAAATTTTCTAAAACTAAATGCTGTATTTTTAATAAAAATGGTACTTGTGTTATGAAAGGTGTGCGTACTTCTGATAATTCTATGGGATCACCTTAGAGAGTGGTATTACTTGCAATTCTGCTATACTGGATGAGAATGAGTTGTGGCATCAAAGACTTGGTCATGTAAACTTTAATGATCTCTCTAGACTATCTAGTTCTGAGCTCATCTGTGGGATTCCAAAACTTAAAAAAATCACAAATTGTGTTTGTAGACCATGCCAATTGGAGAAATAAATTAAGTCCACGCATAAGAAACTTAAGCAAATTGCATCATCTAAACCTCTTAAACTTGTTCATATGGATCTTATGGGTCCTACTCAAACAAAGAGTACAGGAGGTAAGAAATATATTTTTATGGCAGTTGATGATTTCTCTAGGTTTACCTGGATAGATTTTGTTAGAGAAAAATCTGATGCCTCGTGTTCAAAGCTTTGTGTTTGAGATTGTAGGTGGAGAAGCGCACAAAAATTGGTTGTATTCGTAGAATTCGAATTGATCATGATAGAGAGTTTGAAAACTCTGAGTTTTCTAGCCCCAAAGACTCCACAAAAAAATGGAGTAGTAGAGAGGAAGAATAGAGTCGTTCAAGAGATGACTAGGGTTATGCTTTATGGGAAGAAGGTTCCTAAAAAATTCTGGGTTGAAGTAGTAAACACTGCTTGTTATACTAGTTTGGGTCTACTTCTGACATGCTTGCTCATAAATTTTCTGAACATGTGAAGAGTCAATTTGAAATGAGTATGATGGGTGAATTGAACTATTTCTTAGGTCTTCAGGTTAAACAAATGGATAAAGAGATTTTTATCTCTTAGTCTAACTATGCTAAAGGTCTCGTGAAGAAATTTTGTTTAAAAACTGCTAAGCATGCTAGAACTCCTATGAGTACTAGTCTTAAGTTGTGTAAAGATGCTTCTAGGAAAGTGGTTGAACAAACCTTGTACAGAAGCATGATTGGGAGTCTTTTGTATTTAACTACCAATAGACGTAACATAGCCTTTAGTGTTGGAGTTTGTGCCAGATTCCAAGCAAGCCCTAAAGAGTCTCATTTGTTTGCTGTTAAAAGGATAATTAAATATGTGAATGGTACTCTTAGCTATGGCATTTGGTTTACTTTCAACACTAATTATGATATTGCTGGCTACATTGATGTAGATTGGGCAGGTTTTGCAGATAATCGCAAAAGTACCTCGGGTGAGTGTTTTTATGTTGGCAACAATCTTGTTACTTGGCATAGTACGATGCAAAATGCGATCTCCCTGTCCATTGCTAAAGCCGAGTACATAACTGTTGGTAGTTGTTGTACTCAGTTTATTTGGATAAAGCAGATGTTAAGTGATTATGGACTAAAGTAAAATGTCATGACTATCTTTTACGACAACATGAGTGCAATTAGTATTTTGAAGAATCCTATTCAACATTCTTGCACTAAACATATTGACATTCGATATTATTTCATCCCTGAATTAGTAGAAGAGAAGGTCATCTCTCTAGAGCATATTTCCATTGAGAATCAACTTGCTGATCTCTTCACTGAACCCCTTGATACTCTTAGGTTTGAATTTCTACAGAAATCCCTAGGAGTGTGCTCTTTTGAGTTTCATGTGTGTTGTTTCCAGTGTTGGGTGTGTGTTGTTTGGTTTGGCTTGCCATGGCCTATTTGTCTCCTGTTTAAAGCACTTCTCATGAAATGCTAGAAGTATGAGCATGTTCTAAATTGAATCTTGTATGTATCTTTGATTGTGTATTAGTGATTCACGTGACCTTGATGATTCCAGTCATACTCGTACTCTATGCTTATTTGGTACTCACCTCATGAAATTTCTTAGAATATGGAATATATTTTTTTATGATCTTTTTGTAGCCCTCATCGTGGATGATCTTCCTTGTACATGAATGCCTAGATTGACCTTGTTTTCATGTATACCCTCTCTTGCAAAATATTCTTATATTGGGGGAAAAGGGCTACCAGTGAGTGTGTGAGAAGCTACCTTGTTATGTGACAAGGCTAATTGTTCATGTGTGTGATAGCCACACTTCCTGTGCTTCATTAGTGTTTCATTTTTAGAGAGATAAGGTTGGAACTTCAAAAAGGTGAATAGAAAAATTTGTCCTGAAAGAAAAAGAGAATTCTTGGTTTATTCTGATTGGGATGACATGGGGGTTTGACTTCTACAACATTCTTGTCTAAGAGGAGGTTTCCATGATGAACTCTGCCTTGATCTTGTTCTAGGATCCATATTCTCATTGATCTAATTGACGATTATCATGGTTGTTAGTATGGCTCTTATCATCATTGTGTGCATTGAGTTGTGTTTATGTCATCTTTGAACTTCTTTAATGTTGATTTATTCATGTTTAGAGCATCTTAAATTTCATTGGTTGTATTTTGAGTGGGTTAACGACTGTGAGCCTATGCAAGATCTTTCTTTTGGTTCTTAATGTTTTCTTATGTATCAGGTGACTTCGCAGGATCTTACGGGTTCTTGCAGCCTCAAAGTCAACTTAATTGGCCCCCTTTTTTAAAACCCGAGCGACTGTTTTGTTTTGTTTTCATTTTTTTTCCTTGGGTCACTTTCTCTGCTCTCGAGCCCTCGACGACAGGCGATATTGGGTCACGTCTTCCTCCTTGATCAAGTGAGCTTCTCTCCTCCATTACTCATCATCTCTTCTAGGCCATTTTCTAGGTAATCCTTTCGCTTTTCTTCAGTTCTTCGTCCTTCGGTTCGGTTCAGTTTCTCGAACCCTAGTTTTTTGTTATTTTTTGGGGTTTTTCATATCGCTGGTTAATTGGTTGTGTGGGTTAATTGGTTATTGTGTGTCCTTTCGTGGGTTGTTGAATCTCTGTTGGAGGGCATTATTGCCCTAGTTGTGATTCGATTGAGTTGCTGGACAGTGTTTTGGTTTGTTTGTGCGACGATGGTTTTTTTTTCTTTTGCTATATTATTGCTTCGGGTTGGCTTGCACTAGTCATTGCTTGACTGGGGCGTCTGATTAGTTGTGTTTATTATTGTTGTGATTATTCTTACTTTATGATTCCTACTCCAAGGAAACGGAAGGAGACATAAACCCCTCCTTCTCATCGTTCCTCGGGTTCCCCGAGCAAACGTTAGGCCATTGGTTCCCCCGGCTTGCGCCCCCGCTCTGGCACACCTGGTGCTACAAGTTCACGTCAAGGGGGAGACTCATTCTCTCCTGTGGTCTCTCTGTTTAGACCGGACTCTAAGGTTGAGTCCAAGTTCAATTAGTTGTTTAAGTCTTGTCCTGTTTTTGTTTCTTGGGGTGTTATTCTTGATGAGTTCTCTGAGACTTTTATCAATACCTACTTCTCTAAGTGGGGTTGGATCCGTCATGCTGTGTGTAATGGGTTTGCTTGTCAAGATCTCGTACGCGAATTTTATGTGAATATTCATGCTTCTTACAAGGAGATTGGGACTTTGCAGTCCTATGTGCGTGGGGTGTCTCTTAACTTTTCTATATCTGACATATGCACCTTTCACCACATCTCGCGTCCTATTGTTTCTGAGTTTCCCTATCCTCCTTCTAGGACTGGGCCTTTTTTGAACTCTTTGGCTCAGCTCCTATTGTCTGCTAGAGGTGATTAGCCTCCTAGCTCTTCGAGTCTCCTGAAGTAGAAAAAACTGAAGGATATTTTTCGGGTGCTCAACCATGTGGTGTGTGACTTGTTTTTGTACACTTCCCATGTAAGTGAGATTGATGAGTCCCGTGCCTAGCTTATGCACGCTATTGCCATAGGCATGGCTATGGATGTTAGTCGTCTCATGTTTAATCTAATCCTCGAGGCCTCTACTGATAACTCTACTCGAGCCTAATTTCCTTTTGGGATTATGATCACCGAGTTTCTCTCCCGTCATCTGATTGTGGCCAAGCCCAACAAGACTTGTATCCTAGTTAGGAAACCCATTTCTCGTCACACCCTCAAGATGAGTAATGCCTATTTCAGAGTTGCTCCACCACCTTCTCAGTTATAGTAGTCTGCGGTGGAACTTTTTGATGATGAGGGTACACCAGTTGATTCGGCTATTCCTTCTACCTCCACTGCTCTTGTTTTTGCTCCTCCTCCTACTGGCACTTCTACTCTAGCTCCTGTTTCTTCCTCATCCACTGTTGTTGCCATTGTTGCTCTCTCCACCCAGCTGACTATGATTCACACTGACCTGGTGGAGGGTATTAGCCTGGTCCATAAGTGCATCGATCTCATCGTGGAGCGTTAGGAGCGCAATATTGTCCATGTTCAGGACACTTTATCTGCTCTCTAATGACGGCATACAGAGTTTGTCATGACTTTATTCGGAGCATTCATCGTTGGTAGCTATTACTCTTGGTGGTGGCTCTCTAGTGGGTGGTTTTCTAGTGGATGTTTTAGTTTTGAGTGTTTTTTTTTTGTTGCCTCTTTTGCTTGTTGAGGCCTTAGTTTTTTTTTTTTTTTTTTTGTTCTTGGACAGTTTTCATCTCTATATATATTGAATATTGCTTTGCACATTTCCTTGTCCATGCTTTCATTCTTGGAATTGTTTGTTCCCCGTGCTTACTTTGTCAATTTCTTCCAAAAAGGGGGAGAATGAATTCTTATGCTACTCTATCATTTATTTGTCGCTTACATCCATGTTGCACTTGATTGGATTGATTGTTTGCTTGTAGTATGTGCATGGATGATACTAAGTGCTTGTGATTGGGGTTTGATTGTATTTTTCAATTGTTTTCCTATAATGTGTCTTGTAGCATAGGGTTTTGGTTACGAAATTGCCAAAGGGGGAGACTGTAAGGTTATGTAATTGGCTAAATTTTGTGCCAAGTCTTATTTGATGTAATTTGGGGAATTGGGATAGCAATCACAAGCATTTGGATTTGATTTCAAGCGACTTGAAGCTTATTCATGCAAGCTCATGCTAAGAGAGACTTGTATGATACATCTTGGCTAATGAAGGGAATTTTGAGAGATGTCAATAGATTTTGAGGTATCTCAAGGGCAAAAACAGTGTGCTGGTTGCAGAACAAAACTTTGTGGGATCCTCGAGAGATGTCACAGTATGTCGAGGGCAAAAACAATGGGCATGCAAAATGGGGATAACGTCGCGGGATGTCGCGAGATGCTCAGGGCAAAAACAGTGAGCATGCAAAATCTGGGCTTAAACTCACGGGTTCCTCGTGAGTTCTCGCAGGATCAAGCTGTGCGAAATCTGGATTCTTGGGAATCACATCGCTAGGGTTTTTGCGTTTATTTAAAGCCCAGCACATTTCTTCAGACCTCATCTGAGCCGCCACTATTAAAACACCTTGAGAAAAGTATTTCCTATCTTCTAAGAGCTCATAAACGTTTCGTAGCAACAATGTTCATCAACTCAATTGAAGAGATCGATAGCCTTAGAGGAGTTCAAGGAGTGAAATCCATTCTGAGGGGATCTGAACGGTGGTCAAGTACAGAGACAGTGAATCGTGGATACGAGCAAGATCCAGACAATCATTAAATCAAGGAGTTGATAGGTTTTGATTGTAAAGAGTCTTGTAACCGTTTGAACTACAAGTTATAGTGCATGGTCTTTGCCCGACAAAGGAGATACGTGGTTTTTCTCCCGTTTAACGGGTTCCACGGCAAAAGGCTCGGTATTCTTGATTGAATGGTTTGTTCTTTATATTGTTTTGGATTGTACAATATTGCTCATTGCCATTATACTTTGACCTAATATTATGGAGTTTAATCTCTTGGACAAAATATAGACAAAGGCTAGATTTTTCAAATGAGATTCAGTGAAAAAAAAGGATTGTCCACCTTCTCAAGCGCCTCTACCATACCCTTAGAAAGTTGTAATATAAGGTCAAATAAATACATAAAAATAAAATAAAAAAAATAGTGCAATTTCATAAGTTGAGTGAGGCAGCTGCACCAACTCTTCTCTTCTTAAATCTGTCATTGATTATAGCTATACCACATAAATAAAGCAAAAACCCAAGTTTCCTGAAACTTTATTTTGAAATTAGTACCTTCCAAAACTCAACATTTTTCAAATACCACCATTTGCACAAAGTGGAACTATCGAAACTCAACCTGTTGGGGATAGCCCACTGGACAAGTACCTGCTTACTCTTTAAGAGATTACAGTTCAACTCTTGGCACAAGTAGGGGTGCTTCTGTTGGTGGTTTCTTCCCCACACTCGTAGTCGCTCATCTAATTGAGAAACAACGACATTGCCCCATATATTCATTCATGTGCCATGCCCATCTAGTAAAACCATGTAGGTATATCCCACGAGGGCCTATATTGAGATGAATTTCACTTGCTGTGTTCCACATAGAGTAGCCATAGCTACATCTCCAGATTCAGACAAGCTCGATACAATTTCAGGATGACCTTTCCATATCATCCAATTTAATTTTACCCCCATTGAGCTCAACTAGCGGTGCATGGGTCGAGTCTAAGCTAAACTCATAACCAACCTTATCTTGATTGCTTTCAGACTTTTGAATTCAGAACCGAACCGATCATCTCATGAGACTGAATCTACCCAAATTAATTTGGGTTAGTTCAGTTTGGTTTCATATCTTAGGTTGGATCAGGTCAAGATTGAGTTGTATAGGGTTGAGTCCACTTTAGTGTATGAAACTTAGCTTATTTATTTAAAAATAATAAAAATAGGATTGGGTGAGTTTGATTCTTGCGTTTTAAGTTTGTGCACCCCTAAGCTCAACACCTCCCTTCTCAGCTTGAACTAAATTCCAAAGGATCTACAACTTCAAAGGATTTGCTTCCATATTCCGCATGCTAGGAAGGATGCTCTATGTCGTCAGAGATGAGCTCTGCTTCTTGAGAAAAATCTTCTTCAATGACCTTATCTTCCTGATCCCCAGCTAGCTGAACACTTTGATTCCTTTCCAGGAACAGAACTAACCTTAGTTGAAACAATAGTTCCCTTCATTGTATGTGAAATAAGGGACACCTTGTCCATTTTAAAGCCACTCGTTCCTGTATAAAACAAGGATTTAACTTCAAATATTGCTTCTCCTTGCTGCGCGGCCCAAAGATGATTATGGCTGGCCCCTCATTAAAACTAAGGATTTGGCAACCATGCAAGTGCTGGCTGAATGATTGAAACTAGAAATTCATATTGAGATTTATATTTCTTGAGCACATCAACATGATGTCCTAGTAGTGAGGTGTTCAACACGTCTCCATCGCCAAAATGTGGTTCATATCTCCTAAAATATGAGCTCTTTTACCCAATATCTATGAAAAGCCCAAAAATATGAGCACCATTTTTTTTTTTGTTGGTTGTTTTCCGAAGTTTTTCCCTTGAACAAACCAAGAAGCACACCATTGACCATACCTTAACAGATATTATAAGTACCAACATACCCGACCTACCCAACCATAGCAGAAAGTCGGGGGAAAATGAAGAGCTGCAACTATGACACTGCAGAGAATAGGTCTACAACTATAGTGCTAAGAAAAAAAGCAGGCGACACAAATCATGAACAGAGGGAGAGAACCTACCTAGTTTGAAGTTGGCCCCTTCAACTTCTTGTTGCCTTTGCACAGATCTACAACTGAAGCCTTTAATCCTTTGTCCGTGGCGAAACCATTTGCGGTGCAATTATCCATTGCTCAGAGACATCAAATGCAGAGTGAAAGTGGGAAAGGTGATTTGGAACATAGCTATATCGTCCCATAAGTGCACACCAACAGTGATCCCATAAATTGCAAAGAAAACAGTCGAGAATGATTTTAAATTGTTTCTAGAAAATATCATATTTTACAAACGTTTTGTGGATAACAAAAGAAGAAAATGCGCAACCAAACAGTTCCTCACAGTTTTCCAGAAATAACAACAAAAAACTATCTTCACATTTCTTTTTTCTTTCCTTCTCGATATTTGCAAACTAACAGCACCTTAAGACATGAAGACAGAATGACACCAGAGGTAATAGGGTTCTGTCCAAGAGATCCTATGATGTAAACAAAACAAGCAATGTCAGGGAATGGGATTCTCTGTCAACTTTTGTGCCAAAAGCAGGAAGTCAAGCACAACAGATCCACGCAATGTCCCTCCAACATGATACTATGCAATGGTAGGAAGCGAAATGAATGATGGAAAATATGCATTCCCAAAGTACTATTTTAGCAAGAATAAAGTCGAACAAACAATATTCTAGATCCGGGCACTCAAAAAGCGTGGTTGACCAGATCTCCAATACGGACTGAGAAAATTTGTAGAGTAACTTTCTACTAAAGGTTCACATTTAAAGAAATATATCGAGTAAAAAAAAACTGCACAACATGATTTTAGAAACAGTCTGTAACTTCCAACAATATCGTTTACAATATGAAAGGAAAAACGATCTTTCTCCCAGCAAGCCTCAAACAACCACTTCCAAAAGACACAACCGAACAAGAAAATTCCACGCTTCAAGAAATCAAACCAAAACTCATTCTTGAAAGAATAAATCAGTCAAGAAGCTACCTGAAGCAAATAAACAAAACCCAACTTCTGTTGCCCCAGACACAAATCGAAACCAAACTAGAAGACCAAAACTCCCTCCATCTTGGCCGAAAACACTGAAGAGGAAAGTCAAAAACCAAATTCTTTTATTTTTCTCTTACTTACATTTTCACTCTACTCAGAATAACTAGAGCTTGAGCTAGAGCTGGAGCTGGAACTTGAGGTCAACTTATGAGACTTTTCCTTCGTACCTTGGCCATCAGACATGCTCAAACTTAGATCATCGGATGCGTGAGCTCCATGGCCTGGTTGTTCAGCAGTGCTTGTGCTAGTTTCTGGTACACCAAGCTTTCTGGTGCTTGATTCAATCTCCTTGGAGGAACCCACTTCATTTGAATCATTTTCTGCTGATCTATCTTTGAAATCTGACTTCAGCAGCTTGTCTACATTACCTTCTGAGGCTAGCTTTGGAGCCATGTCATCATCTTCAATTGATCTTGTTTCAGAAACATGCAAGTCTGAATCGGTATCTGCTGGATCTTCAGATTCTACAATATTGTCCTCGTCATCAAGTGAACTTGGCTTGCTTCGTCTTTTAACATGCAAGTCTGAATAGGTTTCTGCGGGATCTTCGGCTTCTACAACAACAGGCCTATCATGAACTGAACTGAGACTGCTGTGTCTCTCAACATTGTGAAGCTGTTTAAGAGCCAAGTCAATATCTTCAATTGATCTTGCTTCAACGACTGGCAACTCCATCTTGGTCTCTGTGAGACTTGAATCTTTGTGGCATATCCCATAGTCAGAACACCCAGTTTCGGTTTCTTCTTTTTTCAGCTCAGCATGAAGTGACTGAACAACAACAGGCTTTTCAATTTCTTCTTCACTGATTTGCCTAAAAACTGTATCAATATCTTCAAGCAATCGTGCTTCAAGTACTGGCATCCCAGAATTGATCTCTTCTTTAATTTGACCCAGGTGTGGTATCTCAAACTCTCCAATCTCAACTTCAGTTTTCATTGGCTCTGGCTTATTTTTCTTTATAATGAAATCAATATCTTCAACTGATTGTGCTTCAATAAGAGGCAAATCTGAATTCATTTCTCCTCCAGGAATCTGGTTATTCTCACTCTCATTCAAGTTGGATCCGAACTCTTTGACACTGAAGTCGCCAACTGTATCCAATTCCATTAATAATCCTTCATCTATCTCCTTGATCACATCGGCCTCTTCAATGATATCTAGTTCATGAACCTGAGGACCAGTTGCTTCTGTTGGAAAATTGAAGGGTTGAACTGGAATGTGGTTTGGATTTTCAATTCCATTGAGGGCATTGTCTTTTGTATCTGCTAAACCTCTAGGTGATCTAGTTTCAGAGACCTCAGACAGAAAGGAGGTGGGGTCATGAGTTAAGGGAGAGTAGATATCTGAAGAAACTTTGTTTTCGAGCTGGACTTCTGATGCATCCAAATTGCTGGTACAACTAACTTCCTCGATAGACTCCGCTTGGATAATTGATGGTTCCTGATCAATTATCAGAGTGGTAACAGTTAATAATGCTTATTCACTATGTGAAATTAAAAATATGTATCAATTGAATGGATCCAAGGGGAACGGGGCAACGCCCATGAAGCTCCAGCGGAAAGGGAAGGCTTGCCAGGCCGTATGCCCATGGGTGCACATGTGACCCGAAATAGAGCAACAGAATTTTTGCTTTCTTAAATGATCATACCATCAAAGATTAACTGAAGAAACAATAAGAAGAGGTCTTCAAATGTAAGATATCTAGCATATGCATAGATATTGAAGGAAGCATGCATGTTCTTAAAACACAAATATATAAAAGACACTTCTCCCTATTTACAATTGGTGTGTCATATAACCATTGAACAGTAGGACCCATGGATGAACTTGCCCACTCACCTTTATATAGTGCTCCCAAGGATGTGGAGGACAAGTGGGTTTACGGGCCTGACCCAGTCATAACACCAGCGGCGCTGCCAACCTGCAGGGCCGTATCGGAGGTCCTGCACACTTGGCCCAGTGTATTATCAACAAAGGTTGCATCATTGTGTGAGAAATGAGCACTGCTTGCAACCTTGCAACATGTATCACATTGTGATGTCAATCCTCTCTGACATAATTTTGGTCCAGCCAATATGAGCACTGTCCTCCTATGGGAGGCATGCCACCTTTTTGAGCCCCCTAACACTAGCCACCAGATATCCCTGAGCCGACATCCCTATCCCAAGGCACAGGATACTGATGAACACCAAAACCCAAGGCAGGGTTCCCTGGGCTCTGTGCCTGACTTGGGGAGGCTTCAAATGGCAGGGTCTGACAATTTGTTATACTTCAATTGAAATGCATCCTTGAGAATGCATCCTTGAGACATGGCCGTCGAGATGGCGGTGATGTATGACAAGTGCTTGGAAACACTCTCCTACAAGCTTTGATACCAAAACAAATGTAGGACAGCCTTTAGGAAACATGGAATAAAGTTAAAAAGATTGATCTTGTAGTGGGCTAGGTAAAAGGAAACTAGATGGTTTATGGTTCTAAAAGGCACAAGAAAGGCAGTCAGCTACATGAATTTAAAGGGAATATAACTGGTTTAGTTTACAAAAGCGCGAGTTGCTGAATTTTCAAAAACACTATAGCTGGAAGGCCAAACTGCCACTAAATTAAGGTTTTAAGTCCAAGCCCAAGGTCTAAGGGAAATGATGACGCATAGTTTAACATTGATCTGCTACAATTTTAGGCTGAAATTGGTCTGTTTGGAGACTGAATGGTACTATGGTAATAGTAACTTTGTCACTTCTTTTTTTTCTTTTTTCCTTAAGTTAACTTGGTTGCTTCATGAAGAGCTACACCTTCAATTTGGTTAAACAAGATCACAAAACAGAATTGAAAATTCCTATGAATTTAAATCTACCGAATGGGAAGCTTACATGCATATTATAAGTTAACTAAGTTTCTTGATGTAGGACCTTTTAAATTTCAGCACCAAATCAATGCTGGACAGCTTTAAATAGGATAAGTAAGTGATTATGAATGATTAGAGATACTAGGCAAAGACTTGGGAGTTCGAAATATGGTTTATAGGGGCTGAATAGTGAGTTTAGCGCAGGTTTATAATCAAACCCACTAAGAAGGTCTGTAAATGTGGATAAAACTTGTGGAGGAGGAGGAGGGATGATGTCTCACCCATCAACAAAATATGCTGAAAATAGTTCCTCATTTCTTCACTGCTTCCCACAAGCTATATATAACACATATATACAGGGGCACAATCTTGGTGGCAAGAGAACTTGGGGACCAAGCAAACTTGGTGCCCAAGGAAAAGGCTAAGACATGGGCTTTATTTCACCTTCTAAAGGCTATTAAATTTGACCCAAACCAAGTAAAGCAGCCTATTCAAAACAGCCCATTTTTGGAAGCTCCTTTACAGCACAAAACACCAAAGTACAAAACTACTCCTGACCATAAAAATTAAAGAAAAACATAAAACAATAATAGAAAGTTAAAATAATGAATTTCCTAGGCAAGTTCTAAGTTGGAATCTTGCCAAACGACTATATTAGCCTTTGAGTTTGGTTTTCCCTTCGTCTATAACACTTCCTATACTTCTAGGCATGTTTTTGTATCATTTCCCCAAATTTTATAAGGATTAAGACTAAAAAATTAGAAAATTTAAAAATTTCAACGAGATAGAATATTCTAGAAAGAGTATACGCCAAGACCCAAGAAGCTAACTAGAAATGAGGTGGATCAAGAACCAAAATGAAAAACTATACCCATCAAATTACTTTTTATTTTCATCAGTGTTTTACACTCTGGTCCATGTTTCAAAGTTGTAGCCAGTACTAGGATGAAACATGTTTGGCATATTAAAAAAAAAAAAAAAAACACCAGTTTGACTGTCCATATCATGTTGAAACACAACATTCTTATCCAGCTCATGACATGAATCTTGGGTCTATGGCCTCCAACGAGTGTAACAAACCTCGAAGAAGCAAACATATTGAAGATGGAACAATATTTCTTTGATGTAAGGAGATTATATAAGGTAAATACTTTATATATTGAGCACCGTCATGTCTAGCAAGTTTAATAACCACTGTGGTTTAGCCAATATGTTAAGGATGAACAATTATTCCTTAATCAAATTGTTTGACATAATTTCAAGATCTGTCTTTTTAACTTGACAAAGCACTCTTCAATGTTTTATCTGCCACTAACCAGTTTACAATGTTTAGTTCTTGAAAGGAAAACAGCCAGCAGTTCCATGGGCTTATAGCAGGCATACACAGTATTCATAGTGGCTTTCTCAATGGAGAGAGCATTGAAGAAAATTTTCTAGGCTACAGAGTGCTTCTGAGAAAGTTACCCTAGTTGTATTTTGCATCATCCTAGGAAATTTGCAAGAACAGTGATAAAGATAACCAGTTCAAGAAAAATTAAGCATAAAATAGAAAGGGGAAAAAATGGATGGATATAAAGAATGCTATTACTGGGAAAATAGATCGTGGTTGATAATTTCATGACTTACTATCAATTCTTCATGATTTTCAGAAGATAATTCAACCATAGCTTTGTCTGACAAGGGCGGCTGTTCCTCCAACTCATACATGGGTTTTTCTTCAGAAACACATTCCGAATGTGTAGACAACAGCTCCTCATTTGCTTCTTGGTCGATGCCAACATGGAAATTTGCATCAGAACTTGATGAGTGGACTTGATCTTGTTTAGTCTGAAGAGCTACTGCTTTATTGAGTGGATGTTCTACTATTGATTCATTTTCAGAAGACGACCCAATGGGGTGATTACCTGAAACTTGCTCAAAAACCACCGAATGCTGTTCCTCCTTTGAAGCAGTTAAAGGCAAATCTTCAGAAGATTTGTACTCAGAACTAGAAGCTGCAGAAACCATACCCTCACCCCGAACTTGGTGTACTGCGACATCGATATCTGTACCAAAGCTAGATGAGGGAACTTGATCCTGTTCATGCTGATAACTTCTGTCCTGAAACATCAGATGGTCCGCCACTGCTTCAGGATCCGCAGATGATTTTAAGCTAATTGCAGCATGCTCAGCACCAAATTCAGGCATTATTAATGCATCTGCACTGTCTAATTTTTTGTCGTCTCCTGACAACTCCTGATTCAGAAGAATATGCTCAGCTTTCTCTGGAAATCCACTTGTTGTCAATTCATTTTTATCCCCTGGATGTACCGGTGATGAGTCTGCTAAAATCTGTTCATGACTAGGAGTATCCATCTCTATAGTCTGATTACTCACCTCTGATTCTCTATCTGCAAAAGACACAGTTCTTCTAACCAACACTGGCGAGAAACCCATCTCGGGTGTTTCTACTTGCAGGTCAGACGAAATGGAGGAAGAAGAAAGGCTCTTCTGAACTGCTGGTGGGCTTGAATCATAAACAGGCTCCTTGTGTTGACTGTTATCCACCAACCCATTTGTAATATTGAAGCCCGACTCTTCTAATGAAGGTTGAATTGACATGCCAGACTCATCAATAACATTCTCTTTTTCAGGCTCCAAACTTGATGATACTTTTTCTTCTATGTCCTCAAAGATCCTTTCATGTACTTCTGACAATGATGATGAGCTTGATCTACTACTATAATTAACTTCTTCTACTCTTGCATTCAGATGAATTTCACCTGCGTCTTGTTCCTCAGGAGTAGCTACATCTCTTGTTTCAGAAAAGCTTGACAACATTTCATGATGACTTTCCACATCCCCCAATTTAATTTCAACCTCATCATGCTGAAAGCCTCTGCTCTCAGGTTGGCCTAATTCCACAGCATCTAAATCTTCAGAGGATTCACTTCCATGTCCAACATGTTCAGAAGGATGGTCAACATCCGAGATCAGCTCTGCTTCTTGAGAAAAATCTTCTTCAATAAGCTTGTTATCATCCTGGTCCCCAGCTGAACATATTGACTCTGTTTCAGGAACAGAACTCACCTTGGAATCACTAAGCTCACTTGATTGTCTTTGAAAGGAGGAAATGCTTGTCTCTTCTGAAGCCACCCGTTCTGGTACAAAATATGGTTTTAACTTGATATCTTGCTTCTCCTGCTTGGGAGGCCCAAAGAATGATGGTCCCACGTTAAAGCTTTCATGCCTACGGAAGAACATCTCCTTCGGATGAAATGGTGTGAACTCTTGCTGAAAACTATCTCCCATGAGATCAGGTTTCTCTTCACTTGAGTCATAAGGAAGATCAAAAGGGTTACGTCTTGGTAACAAAATAGAAGGAGCAGACCCAGGAATGGGCGGTAACCCCGTGTTGTCATTGGAACCGTAAGGAAGATCAAATGGGTTGCGTCTTGCTGTTGAAATAGGTGGAACATTGAAGGGAAGATCAGCACTTTCTAAGTCTATCAAATTCTTCTCAGTCATCATCCTCCGTGCCCTTCTTCTGGCAATAAGACTCTCCAATCGTTGGTTCCTTTCCAGCTCAAGAGTCCCCAAATCCATAAGATTCTTTTGGTCATCCTCCGTCCATGTGATTGCAGACTTAGTTGCATCCTCTGTGCCACCCTGTGTTTCTTCTTCCTCTTCATCATCATCATTACCGTCATCACCAATTTCCACTTCTTGGATTTCACTGTCTTCATCGGACTCATTATTGCCATCGCTGGATTTCTGAGACCGCTCTGAACCAGCATCAGAGCCATCATGGGACATATGAGCAGGTTGAGGAGCATCTTCATCTAAAAGCGGGTGGAGCTCATCGAGCATTGGAATGATGTCAGCCATTGAAGCATCAGGAGATGAACTCTCAGCCTGATCAGACCCAGTAGAAGCCTCATCATCCACTTCCTCCTCTTCCTCCTCCACTGGTTTCCATGGTGAACCTGGAGAAGAGTCTGCATGATCTGTCATGCGAGAATCAACAGATTCTACTGGTGATTTATCATGATGCAATTCAACATCTTCATCTTCCGCCTTTTCAATCCGAGAGTACTGATTTTCGAGAAATACCCCATCGCCAAGTTTCTCTTCATTTATTTCATTCTTCATTTTAATTCCCGAGTCATGTAATTCTTTCTCTGCTTCCTCAATCTCCCGCTTCTCTAATTGAATTTCCCGGGAATTCTCCTCAATCAGTGGTGCACTATAAACCAAACTGCCATCACTTTTATCAACTTCACTGACCACATCTGCTGTTGAACTTGGTTCTTCAATTGACTTCTCTATTACGTCCCTTCTCTTCGTAGTGTAACTCTCCACAACAAAGCTCTCATTTCTCTCAACAACAGTGGCATCTCTTTGAATCCCAGTTTTTAGAGACGCGATCTCATGGGTTGTCTTCTCCTCCCTTTCAATTTCAGGAATGTTTGGCTGCCCGAAACTTAAAAGAGTTCCAAGCAAAATAGCAGTGCAAACAAGAATAGGGGAAGCAGAGACCAAGAGGGAAAACAGAAAAGGAAATGATCTGTACAGGAAAAACAAGACGAACACCATACCAACAAGGAACGGATGATTGCAAACTGATCTGTAACATGTTCTTATCGAAACGATCACAAATTTCCTGATTTGAACTCCAATCTCCAACATCTCAACGGCCATTTCTTTCCGTTCCTTTCTCACCATAAAAACCTTCTCGTTTCCAATCTGTTCCATATGGAGACCGAAATGGGGGGAAAACCCAATTCAATCAGATCAAATCCAAATCAGTTTCACGAAAATACAGATAGAAAAGAGATGGGAAGCTAATCTGAGCACAAACCCACCTCACAAAACCAACAAAAAGCTAATCAAAAGAAACAGATGACAATCAATTCAGCACCTGAAAAGCAGAAACGAGTGAAGAGAGAAAATTTAGAGCAAGTGCTTGATGGGTTGCAGTTAGAATCAATTCATTGATGGAAAATGAAAGGGGGAAAATGGGAAGAAATGACTTGCCATCTTTGAGCAGAGATCAACGTTTGAAGGAACCAAAAAAGCAACAGAATCCTCTGCTTTGCACTTTCTTCCTTTTCTTGTTTCCTTTTTGCCTCATCAACAGCTAGTTATGCTGTGTTGTGTGCGTATTCACATTGAATTGGACAGATAGAGACGGAGAGGAGGGGGGTTGGGCGGTACCGAAAGAAGAGAAACAAAGAATTGAGGAAAGGAAAAGTTCCTCTCTCCCCCTCTTTCTGTTTCCTTCTTTTTTCTGTTTTCAGAGGATTGTTTTTGTAGTCCCACTGTTATGGTAAATCCCATACCATCCTCAATCTTGGCCGTTGGATTTGATATAAATAGTTATATTAAGGAACTAATAGCTTGTTTGAAACTGGGGGGTGGAATATTTTTTTTCTTTTCCTTTTTAATCCTACTTAAAAAAGAAAGAGAAGCAAAAGGAAGAAAAAAAAAATCACGTTATCTTTTATCTCTTATTTTTTTTATTTTTATTTTATATTTTTTACAAAATTAAACAAAAAAATATATATTTTTATTTTATTTTCTCTTACACTTTCCCAATTTTCAAATAAGCTGTAAAACTGTTATTTTATTAATATCCAGCGGCTAATGTTGAAGACACAGAGGAAGACCATGTTTGTGGAGCTTAGTGATGACCATGTTCTTGGATTATAAATATAGGATTGGGGGAATGGGTTTGGGAGGGTGGGGTTGAGGGTGATCGTTACTTTCTCGGATTGAGGGGTTTTTTTAATTATTCTGATCTCTCTTCCTATCTTTCTTTCGATATTTGCCTTTTTTTTTTTTTTTTTGTACCAAGCTGGCAGCACAAGGCAAAAGCCGCTCCACCTCTAACTCACGTGACCTTTACGTTTTACTTTTGTAGGTTTAATTGGGCCTGGGGTTTGGTGTGCGCCAAATTAGAACGCACTATTGTGATCATTCATTCCAACATGTCACAATTTTTTTTATTGCCAAGGACTGCATTGATACTCCCACAAATTCATTTGGCATTTGGCAATAATAGTTGCAGACATCCAAGAGTTTCTTTTCGAACTGGAATTTTTGTTTTCCATCTTGACTATTGAGCTGTTTGAATTCATGATTGTACTCCTAATTTTATTAATGAATTAATCTACACCTTTTTTATTGTGAAAAAAAAATTCAATAATATGTTCAAAATTTAAATTGCGTTTCGATTATTAAAACCCAATCTGAAGATTTACCTTTGTTTTCAAGAATAACTTACAATATGTGAAATTAGAAAGATAGTCATTGTATACACATAAACTTATATTTGAGTTTTCATTGCATTAATCAAATGTTGAGATCCCAACATGCTTCTATTATTTCTATTCTAAACTTCTATTATTTCATATTCAATATTCTGGTATAAGCATGTATATGTTATATGCTTAATAAGTAACACGCAGGAATATGAAATAAAATGAGTTAGCATTCCTTGAGATGCTTTATTTAGTGGGAAGTTTATTGGTTGAAAGAATTTTCAGTTTTCACTCTCAAAAAGCAAAATTTTGCACATGAATAAAACTAAAATTTGATATTAATCACTTGTGGCACGTCAGATGATTGGGTGCTCAACAAACTTTCTATCTTGCAACCAATAAATTTTTTATTGTTTTAATTTGATTTTCTCTTGTAAAATTAT
The DNA here is from genome assembly GCA_033060915.1 of Euryodendron excelsum. Lineage (NCBI taxonomy): Eukaryota > Viridiplantae > Streptophyta > Magnoliopsida > Ericales > Pentaphylacaceae > Euryodendron > Euryodendron excelsum. The sequence continues at coordinate 17,630,551 of CM065392.1, read as the reverse complement.
ATGTTATTTTATACTTTTCTACCACATCTTAATGAACCATGTAAATGAGCCAGGTGAAGTACAAAATTTTAAAAACCAAAATAATCAAACATAATAAGTTCGTGGGTCCCACAATTTATTTACATTGTATCTTATTCTCTATTACCCACTTGAGTTACAAAAAAAAAACTAATCAATGGCATTTGGCTTTTCATATAAAAGAAAAACATTATATTTATGAAGTAGAAGTTAAAAAGAATTACATAGAAAATAGATATTGGCAAATTAATTATTTCAAAAGAGGCATATATATCAAACATTTTTACGCTAAAGTAATTATTACAAAAGAGATATTTAAAGAATTTGACACCACATGGTTGTAATAATTTAGCCAAGTAAAATTATTGTTCAAGGTATCACAGTTGGATTATTTTAATGCTGCACGAAAAATTTGTAAGAACAAGAAAGAAAGAAAACCAAGTTAGCTTTCTAAAAAAAGTTTAATTTTGATGCACTGACAGTGTAAATTTTTTTACATAAATGGGTATTACAATGCAATATGTGTCTCTGAG